>BJCM01213501.1:0-30239 GCA_018326385.1 Flaveria bidentis
TCTTGTCAGTGAAACCTTTGAGACTCTAGATAAACTGGAACAAGAGTCTGACAAGACTAAGTATAAGGCCCAAGCCTCAGAAGCTGAAGTCAATATCAGAAAGGTTGAGTGGGCTGAATGCTTTGAAGAAATAAGAGCCGAACGCAGTGATTCAAAGTCGACTGTCTACACCAAGCTGTATAAAGTGAAGAAACATCACAAGGTGTCGGGTAAAATCATCGCGTGGGCATATTTTGAAGATCTCAACATTTTTGCAGTTAAACGTGAGAAAGGGATCGAGTACCTCAAGTTCCCACATGACCTGAAGACTCTTCCTGGATTTGAGCTTAACCAGTTAGCGAAGCTGAAATTGCTATACGCTAATCCACGCAAAATGTCTGGCTGGTTTGAAGTAGCTCTAAAGAAAGAGTACCACACAAGATAGGTCAACTTCAAACCTCAACAACCAATGAGGTATATCAGACGGTCTGAGGTTGATGCCATAACTGGAAAACTGAAAATAGTGCTGAAGTGGAGTCATCTGCGCACCATGTCTAAGATCCCACTACGGGAAATGCCACAGAACTTCACTGCACACTTCAAATGGTGGTACTATGATTAGAGGACAAGAGAGGCAGTCATAGTTTTGAACAAGAATGGTGTAATGGAAACCATTAGGGTGTTTGACCCGATGTGGCTTACAAACTTGTCTACAGATGATGTCTACACATTATACAAGTAGCCACTGTTCTATGACTCTCAAGATATTGTACAAGCTCTACCATTTCAGAACGTGATACGACTCTGCTTTGCTTTTGAGATACATGCAGGAGTCACAAGAGAAGATAAGTACAAGAAGTATGAGGAGGTTATGAAGATGGTAAGACATTAGATGCAACTAGGTTCAAGGGGGAGTTTGTAGATACATGTGTCCCTAGTTTCTGAACATAATGTAATATGTCTTTAGTGTCTTACACGTATGTAACAGTTGGGTACTTAATGAAATGTAAATGTTTGGTTGTGTATATAATGTTTAATATTTCATTAATGAGTTGTTTAACGCATATTGAATTGATTATATAGGCTTTTGGTTGTTTGAACTAATATAAATAATGTAATGACAATTAATACATTCAAACTTAGTAATATGAAGTTATCATGAGAATGGCCCATGCTAATGGACCATTCGCATGAACAATTTCATGCGAATGACTCAGTCGCACAACTGAACCAGGAGACTGGATCAGTCATATGATTGTAACATGAGATTGGCTCAGTGGCACGATTGAACACTCAGTCGTGTGAATGGATCAACCGCATGGCTCAATCACACGACTGAACCATGTTAATGGTTCAGTCGCCCGAATGAGCAACCCTAACCTATAAATACCTCCTATTTCGTGGAAAAACGTAAGCATTGAATACAATTCGACTCCAGACGTACCCTAGCCGTCTAGAGACATTTAAGATCGATTCCTTATCATTCTTAACGTTTAGATTCAATACATAATTGTTTCTAGGTGCATTCTCACTGATTGGTTCGCCAATCAAATAGGATTCTACACTATTTGATTCGGTATACACGTTAATTAGTAAGTATTTCATTAGATACACAATCCTAACACCATCTTTCAACCCAAAACACTCTGCAGAACCACTGCACCACAACCTTCCCAACCATCCCCTCATCCTTCCAAACATCTCTCCTTGGAAGAATTCAAGGCTCTCAAGACAAAGCTCTCAAACATCACAACCTTGAGCGACATCTCTTGTGAAGATGATTCTATCAAACTATCATATGTTGATGGATCTTCATGTTCCTTCACAAGAGATTAGTTTCTTGATCTGCCTAGAGGAACACTGGACCATGCTGCTAAACTTCTTGGTCTCAACTTTGACTCCTTAAATGATGAAGAGAAGAACCCAAGAAGAAAGCTGGTGACTCTGCTGGACTCAAAGAAAGGAGACAAGATTCCTAGTTAGCCTCTTGTTCCTAGAAAGAAAATCGTCCAGTGGAGGTTCGATAATGCCTCTCAAAACTTTGTTGTGGAGAGAGAGAATGGTGAAAGCAACAGGTTGAATGCCTTATCATTGTTACACTCTAGCAGGTTTGACATTGCCGAGTTAGCATAGAAACCATTTTCAAATCCCTATAACTCCAAAACTGCTACTCATATTAGAAGTCATCTCAGAAGTCTTCATCTTGTTGAGTTAACCACAAGAGTAAAGATTGAAAAAGAGTTGAAACTGAGAGAGAAGGAAGACAAGGAAAGATAAAACTCCAAAGGCACAACCTTTCTATAGATGGTGGAAGATCTTGAATTGGAACCTATAGTTAGACAGGAGTATGACTACAACTCTCATAAACTAACTCTGTTCAGAGGGACCAAACAAAGGGTGCATATCATTTAGGGTGACAGACTGGAGCTCCTATCAACTAATGACCTGTACAAACTTCTCAGCACCACTTCAGCGAAAAACAAAGAAACAGATAAATATCTGCTTTCCTTAGTGTTGAAAGTATTGAGAAGCAGGAATAAGTGAAGTTTTGGTAGCATCAGCCTAGGGGGAGTTTGTTGGATCAAGAAGAAGGCTGGTGCAACCAAAACCAAATTACTTAGACAAATTTTGGTGCAACTTACAAAGGCTTCAGAAGCTAAGTGTGGAACTTTTGAAGGAAGTAGAGTTCTACCGAAGACAAAGTGAAAGATCAATTTCTGAAGACAAACTCTACTTCCGAAGTCAAAGAATTCACTTCCAAAGATCAAGTCTAAGAAGAAAAGATCAGAAGACAACTTCCGAAGTATGAAGAAAAGAAGAAGTCCTCAAGCCTCGAAAGAAGTAGCCTCTTCCGAGGTATAAGTGGCTTTGGAAGAACTTGTTCTTCCGAAGCCTACTAACCTTCGGAAGACACTGCTTTGAACCAGTAGACATAAGTATGGTGTCTATGACACTCCATTGCGGACCTCTGAGATACGGCATGGCTCTTTCTCAAAAGCCATGTAGTTGACCATACTTTATTCCATTGTTTACCTTTAGTATATAGCACAGTTGCCAACATTAGTTGGTGAGAAAAGGTAAGTCATGGACATGTCATGACTACCATATCTTAGATAAGACATTATCAAAGATACCTTAAACTCTAGCTCTGTAGTATTTGCTTTAGTTAGAGGATTCCAGCTGGTATCAAATTAGTAGGTAGTATTATATATAGTTTCTCATTATAACTCATGTCATATGCTTGTAAGAGTCTTATAACACTTTGAGTTGAGAAGAAATATATGCAAGTACCTTGAAAATTATCTTTCTGTGTTCGTTGTTACTTATTATATTATTATCAACTCTTAGAGACTATACTTCATCCGAGTGTCATTTAAGTCAGTTTGAGAGAAAAACCAAGTGTTTAGTGACATAAACCGATCCGGCACGTTGTCAGTCTGACCATCTTCTTGTGACATACGATGTTAGCCTCGTAGTCCGGCAACCAATCCATTCTAGGACTACATCAAAACCGCTTAAGGTCATCACGAATGGTCTAACAGGAAACTTATGACCTTCTAGTTCTATATCACAACCTTCTATCATATCAAAAATCCTGGTAGACTTAGATATGGCAGTTTCTACATCGAATGGCTCATCAATACTTCTACTCCTAATGGGCAATTTCGCACAAAAGCAACAGAAATGAAACTCCTATTAGCAATGGAATCAAATAACACAGACACAAGAGTTTGGTTTACTAGAAACATGCCTGACCCCACATTGGGGTCTACCTAGCCTCCTCTCGAGTCATCGTGAAAGCTTGGGCGCTCGTCTTTTGCCCTTCCGTCCCAACTCTTCTTTGCACCGGAACTCTCAACCCTTGGTTTCTTGTAGTCACTGCTCATATGACCCTCTCCACCACAGTTAAAACATCTGGTAACACGATAATCGTTTGCTATATGCCCTTTCCTCCCACACTTAAAACATAAATTCGATCCCAACCTACATTCTCCAATATGCTCCTTTCCACATTTGGCACACCTCTTCGACCCCGCACCAGATGTGACCACACAACGATCATCTACTTGTGTACTCTTGTTACTCATCAGGGCACCACTCCAACAAACCCTCTTCCCATTCCAGTTCTGGTCACCCCACCTTTCTTACTCACCTCAACCACCACTACTTCCTGCTCATCATACAGCCTCCCCGCCAGGTCAACCGCCGACCTGAACGTGCTTGGTCGGGTGGCGATCATGTGCCTGCAGATGTTCGTCGGTAAACCTTGGATATACCTTTTAATCTTTCGTGACAGGGGCGTCACCTGATCCAGCAGCAGTCATGCCATCTCAATAAACTTAATGGTGTATTGCTCATGCGTCATTGTTCCCGCCTCTAGCTGCAGGAACTCACTCTCAACTTTGTCCATCTCTCGATGAGTATAAAACTCCTTAATCACCAGCTTCTTCAACTCAGGCCACCTCATTCTCCTGATAGCCCTGCTACCTTTGGCTTGGACAATATTGTTCCACTAATATAATGCTGAGTCCACGAATGAGTGGATGGCAAATTTCACTTTATGTTCTTCTCGGCACTCACTGATCTGAAGAGCAGCATCCAACTCTCTCACCCACCTGTGAGCAGCCGCAAATGTGCCATTATTATCAAAGGTAGGGGGCTTGCATGTTTGAAATACCCCATAGTTACAGCCTCGTGCTACCTCAGGCACAAGCTCTTCCTCTTCCTCTTCATCAGTAGAGACAACTGTCTAAGTCTCCGGTTGCTCTCATTCTCTCATGGACCTTCTCCTCTCCTTCGTTTCGCCTTCTCGTACCACCTTTATCACTTCGGTCACCACAGACGGTTGGATCGTCTGCATGACTTGATGAACTTCCTCCACGACAACCTCCTTCACTGATGCCCTCAAATTAACACTCTCGTCACCACCCTTTGAATGAGAGGTCTCGGGCTCTTCACCCAAGCTAATGGTCCAAAAGCCTTTGTGGCACTAGTGGTACACATAAGTCATGGGTGATCATTGGTCCGACTATGTGATTCGGTAGATGAATCAGAAGTTGGTAGCACTCTCGTCACCACCCTCTGAATGAGGGGTCTCGGGCTCTTCATTAGCCACCTCTTTGGCCCTAGGCCTTCCTCTCGTGACCCGTAGTCCAACAACACGTCAACCACGAACACAACCTCTAGAAGCCTTAGAAGATCTACCGCCAACTATGCTCTAAGCACGGTATAAGTTCCAAACACCAACATGGTCATTCTAGGTAACAACTCAGTTTATGTCAACTATAGTAAGACCCTAATATAGTGGCCAGTTGTGATTAGTCACTTACTTTACTCTTCATACCCCAAGCATTTCCTATGCTGACTATATAAGTATCTAAATCTACTAAAGGCACACAAACCACATAACATGGGCACGTAATACCGGTTAACAATAAGGAAATACCTGATGGCATGCAACTACCCGGACTGGCATCCCTTCCATTTTGTCCCGTTCTTAGTTTATGTTTAGGTTTCTTTTGAAAAATTTACACATTTCCACTTTAACATTGGCTCTGATACCAACTTCTAAGGCACCATTCCAGGGACACTCATAGCTGGTCAATCATCACACATAAAACATATATTTACATTAACTTAAATAAAACATCACAACGAAATGAATTTAAACCACCATTTCATTTCATATAAATAATCACTTTTGCAAAATAATACAACAGTGCTAACATTTACAAAGCATCATTTGTTCGCATTACAATGAAGAAACATCTTCATTATACAAAATGAAAGCCATCCAAAAACAAGCCAAGTAGCCACCCGTGCCACCCTCAACAACCGTTACCTGCCAACTAGAAAATGCATAAAAAGTTAGCGTTGCTAAATAAGTTCAAGTTCAATAAAATAAAATACTTTTAGTTTCGTTGAAAACCTTCCTTTACATTCTTACGCGATTAAGCATCATACATACACATAAATAATAACATTATTATCTTTCATCATCGTTTGTTAACTTTTGTTCATGCATTATCATACGTCATTGTTATCATTTGTTACCTTTCTTACCGTTCATTACGTACAATCATTGTTACTTCCTTACATTCCATACCAATACTATGAACTTTACCCCACCGCCATGCATAAAGCAGGTACTTGGCCGAAGTCTATAAATAAACTCCAATACATTGCGCTAGGTGGCCTTATCATAGTACCGAGGTAAATTCCAGGGTACCAATGCCATGTGCTATACCCTACTATCATGCATAAAGCTGGTACTAGGCCGAAGTCTATAAATAAACTCCCATACATTGCGCCCGGTGGCCTGACCACAATATCGGGGTAAGCGAAAAAGGTTCCATACAAATGGTCAATCACAAAAACAGAGCCCAATGTCCATTCTTCCGATGTAGCTAACCCACACACCGTTGAGCTTTCAAATCAAGGGTTGCATTACACAGCCTGGAGATAACTTTACACTCAAAGAAGTTAATTTCTGCCTAATTTTGCTGCTAGTTTCGCCAGCAGTTTCGATGGCATCTTTGCTTGTAGTTTCGTTGGCATCTTCGCTGCTAGTTTTCCTGCCTGTTTCTCCCAACTTTCGTTGGATAACCATGTCTGCAAAACTACATGCAAAACTATAGTTTCCCAGGAAGACTTCATAGTTTCACTGGACGACTATGCAATTTCGCTGGATGAACCCTTAATTTCGTAGAACGGGCTAAAAATTACGTACCAACCCATTTTTTACACAAAACTTCAATCTTTTACATCCAAAACCTTGGTTTATCACCCAATAAGCTATATCTAAGCTTCTTACATGTTTTCTTACACAAAAACATGAGTTTTGGCCCAATCTTTGGCACTTTCAAAAACCCCAAACCCTAGAATCCCGGTTTACATAAAAAGGAATGATTAAATGATGTTTCTTACCTGGATTCTTGGTGTTTTCTTGTTGTTTGGATGCTCACGAACACCGATCTTCAATCCCATGATCAACTGAGCCTTAAATCTTCAATTCTCTCCACTTTCTCTCTTTACTCTCTCTCTAGAAATTGGTATTGAGTTGCAAATGAGAGTTGCTCAAGCTGATCTGTTTATATAAACTGGAAATTCCCGGGATCTTAAACTCGCCAAACGCGTATCCCGCGAGGTCTTCTTTGTCCATACTCCATTAGCCGCTTATTATCAGTAAATAATTTCGGCTAAGCCCATTATTATTAATTGGCTTGTTTTGACTTTATTCCGGGCATTACACAGTACTATTAGATCCTTGTCTAGATTTAGGGGTAGACTAGTTAAGCTGTTGTTTTTGCTGATTAAGTTTGGTCTTTTGAATTTTAGGGTTTTGCTTTTGAACATTCTCATAATTCTTTATCTCCTTAGACACATATCTATTTTGAACAACAGAAGACTTAGGACCTGAACCAATTTTCAGATCAGAGTTAGATTTGATCTTAGGTTTTGATGTTTTTTAAGATATTGTGTTCATGTCAAAAGTTCCTGCTGACACAAACTTCATAGTTTTAATTTAACTTGATTTATTGATTGGTAATGACTGTTTAGATTTAGAAGATGCTTTTCTTCTTCTTTGATTTCTTGTTCTTGATGACTTCTTAGTGCTTTGTGTTTTAATTGAATCTTGAGTGGATTCTTTTTCAAAATCCTTATTTTGAGATAATTCATTTGAGCTTGAATCATGAGAACATGAAGTGTTTGATTTCTCTTCTTGATATTTTCCTTTCATTTTTTGATTGATCTCATTAGCTTTTTTAATCACTTGCTCAATTTTAAACTTCTTAATGACACATTCTCCTTTTTTACAAACAATTTTCTGATCTTTTGTTGAGGTTCACAAGATTTGATTTTATTTGGATGACCATTCTTTATCTTTTCAGAATCTATATCCACAAATATTTCAATTTTTATCTTTCAATCTCACACTCGACAATTGATTGGTTATTATTTTTAATTTTCCTGAAATTATTTAAGCTTAGCCTTATTCTCTGGTGAATGATCATGGGTGTTGAAATTTTCACGAAAGGTACTTGTGACAAATTCAGGCATTGGTTCATGAGTGAATACTAATCCTGTTTTATCTTTATCTTTCCTTCCATTCACCAGTTGCTTAATAATAGTCTTTGAGCTTTTCACTTTGACTAAGTCAATTTGAGTTGCTGCATGTGCTAATTTATCTTTTTCAAGAGTTTTTGTCATTTCTTCAAGTTATTTCTTAACAAGTTCAAGTTCTTTTAAAGTTTTGTTCCAACTTGGTTGTAGAGATATGATTTTTCATCAACAACATTATAATCATCTTTTACTTTACTGTGCGTAGATTCTTCTTGCTACAGTTTGTCACATTTTTTGAACGAGTATGTTCTATGACGTTCAACTTGATAAAACATGCGTTAGAGCACATTTTATCTCTCACTTCTATTGGAATTTCAGTGAATGAACTTGAAGACTCAGTGTCAGGTGTAGAGTTTACAACCTTTGGTTGTTCTGACTTTGCCATGAGTGCAACCTCCTCTAATTCCTCCTTTGGATTAGGTTTGTCACTCTAGTCATAATCTGCCTTATTTTCTGAATCATCTGTATTCAGATCATTGTTTTCAGACCAATGTTCATTCATCTATGAAATCAATGCTAAACCTGAAGTAAGATTAGTTGTAAATTGTTCAACATATGCACTCCAATCATAACCATCCTTTATGCTTACAACTACTGCTTTATTTGGTTCTTAGATTGATCTTTTGTTCATCTTTTAATTCTGGCATTTGTAGACTCTAATCTGGTTTTTGAAATGTCTTCTAAGTCTGTTGTTGATATCTTTGAATACTAGAACTGCTTTGCCCATTTCCACCTTGTGTTATATGGGGTTTACATTCTCTAGAAAAGTGTTCATTGCTTTTGCAATTAAAACACCTTGACTTTGACTTATCAAAGCCAATTATTTTATTGGCACTAGGCTTGTAGTTTGTGTTGACATATGAATGCTGTTTTGCACTGTAAGCAATCATCACCATTTGCCAATTGAGGTCCATTTCTTCTACATCCTCAGGAATCATCTCAAATAAATCCTGCAAAACTAAGTCAACTTGAGTTAGATGACTACCCTGACAAGCTTGAAAGCTTGCCATAAAGGCTGTAAATGCAGTTTTGGACTCTTCATCCTATAAAAGGATGTTTATAACATCTTTAACTTTGCTAGGATTATCATAGTTAGAAGATATAGTCTCATTTTGAGTTGTAGACACTAAAAGTTTTGAAGCTTTTGGAGGAGATTGTTGTTGTGGTTGAATTGAGTATGCAAGAGTACTGATGAAGAATCCTGCTCCCACAAACAGATCACCTTCATCATCAGTAGTAGCATCATCCTTGGCCTGGAGAAGCAACATACTTGTATTGAGAAGTTGAAGTAGCTCTATCATTATTTCTTGAACTTTCATCAATTTCCACTGACACAATATTTGCTATGAGAAGATCAAGATCCATGGAAAACTTCTTAGTGTGCTTTAACAAGGTCATAGTTTGTTTCCAAGATGATGGAAGTGCATTAATAAGTCTGTCATTTAGATCTTTAAGATCATTTTTGATTCCTAAAGTTGACATTAAAATTGTGAGTTACACATATCAATTCATCATCTGATTTATAGTTTCTCATGAGATATGTTCAAAAAGTTGTAGTTGCCTCTGTAACTTTTGTCTTTTGAGTTCTTGTATTTCTTTTCCTCTTTCACAAATCACTTTCAAAGCTTTGTACGTGGTGTAACCAGTTTTAAATTTCTTAAGCCTTGATAGTCTTCTAAAGGTAGCCCTTTACACATGAGAGAATATGCATTAACATCATTTTTCACCTTCTTCAGATTATCCCCATGTAAACCATCTTCAGGATATGGCTCTTGAGTATCTTTTGTGTATGCAAAACTATCAGGACCATCTAAAGTGATAGGTATGTGAGATCCTTTCTCAATTGATTTCCACAAGTCAGTATCAATTGAGTTCAAGTGATGTTTCAGCCTGAGTGACAAATTCTTGAAGTAAGCTCTATTCTTCAGCTTTGGTACTCTATTCTCTGAATCTTCAGACTTAACCATGTTTATGTTTTGAATTAAAGAAAATATACCATTTTTGATGTATTTCAATTTAAAATGAAATAAAGAAATGAAAATATTTTTTGGATTTTAGATTTTTTTGAAAATTTTGTAAGTGTTGAGTGAAAAGTCTGAATCTAATGCCCTTTAATAGTAGATAAGCGACCAACTTGACTTAGAAAAACCTAAGGGATTGCCTTAGTGGATTTCTAAAACGCCCAAGTGTAGAAATGCCTGAACAGTATCAAAATGCCTGAACAGTTACCAAATGCCCAAATAGTGATAAAGCATCTTAACAGTCCCAAAGCGCCTGAATAGTTGCAAAACACCTAGGACAAGTTTCTGAAAAAAATCCAAAACAAAGCTGAAACGCTCACACAGTGTCAAAACGACCACTCTGAAATGCCTAAACAGTGATAAAGCATCTGAAGAGTGTTCATGCCCCTAAACACTTAGGTGAATTTTCCAGATGATTTCAACACCTCAAACACCTGATTCATCTTCTTTGTAACAACTTGATCTTAACATTTTTTTCAAAACATGATTAAACAATTTGAAACTCTTCAATCAAGTGACTAATACATCGATAATCACCCCATAGCATCATTTCTTTTAGTTAACAATAGATTAATCTCAATTTTGCAGAATTAGTGTTCAACTTTGAAGAACAGTTCGAACTCAAATCCACCAAAGTTTAGATTGAAGATGTCAATTCACTCAATTGTGATCCAAATCATGTTTCTAGTGACAAAACATAACTAAATAATCAATTACTTGAACAATTGCGATCAAAACACATTAAAGTGATTCAAAAGTGTTCAAAAGTCGATTTCGAACTTCAAATCACTGAACCAAATGTTCTGATACCAGGTGATAGGTTCAAATGGATCGACATGTGTTTGTTATTAAGCAATTGACAATTATATGAACTATGTAATCAACACAAACATATATATTAGTAAAAATCATAGAGTTTCAATATGATATTAGTATGGATTACAATGTGCGAAAGAGAGAACTAATAAAAGGTATATTCCAAGTCTATCAAAAGTCTACCCTTCAAAAAAACAATTAATCCTATTTATATTAATAACAAGAAAAAAAGGAACATATATTTACATAATAAGTTCCTATACTATCACAAAAACTAATCTAAAGACTAAAATGCTAATCTTTCTAGGTCTCTAACAAATCAGTCCTTAAAATGTTGTTTAAGCCAAGATTAAACTACAACCGAGGGTTCAAAACTCACATCTGATGATTAAATAATCACCAACCACAAAGAAAACACTCTAATACTTAAATTGATCGAGAAGTTCGCAGACGGGTCTCTGACGCTAATAACAGTGATAATGCGAAAATGTGATTTCAATTTTGCATTGAGCACTATGTAGCACAATGAAAGAGATGGCTCAGAAGAGAGTGAAAGTGTTAGCAAATCTATAGTTTTGCACAACGAAACTATCAGCGAATTTATAATTTTGCTGAAAATTAAAAACTTCATTTTTTTATTTTTTTAAATATATAATTATTTAGAAAAGAAATAAGAGGAAAATAAAAATAAAAGAACAAAAAGAACTTGCCCTAGAAGACCGCTCCAAACTTCACATAAAGGATATAGAAGAATGATAAGCTGAAGAGATTTTCTGGAGACTCATAGTTCGGTGGGATTGCTGATATACTTAAATGAAGACTTAAATGACTTAAATGTTTTTGGTTTTTTTAAAGAAGACTTAAATGACTCAGTCCCCATAGACAATTGGCAAAGAAACTTATCGTGTCATCATGATATATTGAACATGTGACACCCTCTGCTTGATTATTCCTTTCAATAGAAACAAATATCCTTTTTCAAAAGATGTATAATCCTTATAGACGTTAAATGATGAGAACTCTAGGTCTATACTCACGTATAACAAAGGAGTTGATCAGTTGAGGCTGACAGATGAGAGCTTCAGGTCTATACTTATGTATAACAGAGAAGATCATCATATCTTGTTAATAAGAGCTCCAGGTCTATACTTATGTATAACATAGGATATCATCTTTCCAGATCAATGTTAACACATAGTAGAGGAAATAAGCATGTAGTAAAATGCAACAACGAGCTTTATGGATACAAAGATGAGCTAGCAAATAGCTTTTGAGATAGGGGATTATCCGAGTCACTAAGTTTCTTATTCTCTTAGTTTAGCCACAACATCGCTTGCTACTTCACATTCTGGCTGAGCCTATCAAGCATATGCCAACAAAAAACTGTTGACCTCTTTCAAATCTTTCAGGTAGCAATTAAGAAAGCTTCAAAAATGATAAGACAAACATTATTAATCTCCCTCGAAATTTCTACGAACCAGCAAGATTGGAGAAATTTTTAAGTAATATATATATATAAATAATGTTATTTTATTTTATTATTAGTATTATTTATATATTTTATTTTATATATTTTTCTAAAACAATATTTCAGATTCATTAAACTTGGATCTTAGGATTCATCTCGTTCAGATGTAGAATCAAAATTCAGATGGGTGGACGTGTGTGAATCAAAGAACAAATAGATGTATAATAATAATTTTATGATTTTATTGATGTTGATAAACAAGTTACAGTGAGAATCATAGATAGCTGGTGAAATCAAACCCACCCAAAGGAGAGGATTTCTCCTTGGGTGAAATCAAACCCACCCAAAGTGAGAATCATTAGGCATCACTGCCAAACTGCCTTAAGCCATCACTCTGAGTCTCAACACTCAGGTGATCAACCTTCAAGGGACAGTTACCATCCTCAGCCTATAGATCTGAACCAACCTATTCCTAACCTTGACTTCTATACTCATTTCGGTGAGCAGAGGAAAACCAACAACCAAGAACCTGAAGCTGGTGATGAGATGGAGGATTTTTCTCCAATTATCTCATCCCCAATGATTCTTCTGATGAAGATGAGGGGAATCTAAGACTAAAGGTGCAACAACTATCTACAACATGCACCTATTTAGTCTCCAAGGTTAGTCACCTTGAATCTTAGGTGACTACCTTGCGAAACATGGTCAATGATTAGCAACTTGAGATTTCATATCTTAAGGAACAACTAGTTGGAAGACCTTTAAGAGGGGCTCAACCAGGAACACAAGAACCTGTGGAGGTGATTAACCTAACTCCTAGCTCACTTATGCAAGTGGGTGATACTACCAAAAAGGGGGAGAAAGTTATCACTGTCACAAAACCTGTGAGTTCTTCAGAGAGTATGGACATTGAGGACTCACCATCCTCATTTGCAATTGTGCCTACTCAACAACTTCCTCGATTTCATATTGATATGGACTCAATAGACTCCTTAATACAGAGTCTGTTTGAGGAAGCGATACCAAGGGCTATGTCATCTCCACCATATTCCTATCATATCATTGGGTGGATGTATGGCAATAACAGAAAAGCCCTTATCTTTCTTAGAGTTCAAGGGTAACAAGAGATCTTCAACTTTCACACCTTGAACTTCTATGAAAGTCTGGATTTTGTCATAATGCCACTTGCAATCCAAGCCAATCAAGACAACCTGACAGAATGGCTCATAGAATCCAAGACAAGATCATTATAGAGTTCAGCTTCAGAAGAAGACTAAGGCAATCAGGCTATGCCATCGGTAAACTGGATGTTGAGGCAGACCTTAAGATTAGTTTCATAGGGGAAACCTTGACTGAAGGCCCAGTGGCAGAATCTAAGAGCCTAGTCCCATCAAAGTCAACTGCTGTAGTGAACCATACCCTTATTGAGACACCTGCTGGTAGGTGCTTCTCCACCTCTCTCTGGCAAGAGCTCAAAAGCTATGTCAAGCAATGAAGGCCAAAGCTCTCTGCAACCTGAGTCATAAAGGTCTGTGAGTGACAAAGGGAAAAAAGATGACATCTGAGGAGATTGAGGAGGAGGAGAAAGAGAGGAAAAGGAAGCTGAGGGGAGAAAGTTCCTCTTCTAGGTTTGCAAGACTCATGGAAACTACAATTAGGGCTACCTTCAGACCAAACACACAAGATGATAAGTTGAGGGCAGTCAGGATAAACTACTTGTAGACCAGGAACTATGACATTGATAATGTCATTTCTCTCCCCTTAGATGAACTGAATGAACTAGTTGACATGGAAATGTCAAAGGAGAAGAAAGAGCCAGAAGATATAGAGCTACTAGTACAAATCAAAGAAGATAAAAGAAAGAAAAGACCATACAAGCATATGCCTACTCTCTCCCCAGTTCAAGAAAGTCCTACACATGAGGATGTGGTTCAACAAGAACCTCGGGTAGATAAAGAAGAAGACAGGATCAAGATGATCTACTACCTGAGTGCCACAGGCCTCGATCAGGCAGAAGCACTTCTTTCCTTGTCCTATGGATATGTTGAGATTGAGTATCTCAAACAACTTGAGGTTGATATAGTCAAGGAAAGAAAGACAACCAAATGAAAGCTAAGGGAAGAAGCTGCTAAGTCAAGGGCCATCATACAAAAGAATATGAAGAAGTCTGTTGACAAGTAGAGGATGTTAAGCTTCTTTAAGCTGTATGGATTCTCTAGAAGGAGACTTGGCCCCATGTCTCTATCCACTAGGGATGAGCATATCAGGGTGATAAAGTAGAAGATATAGAGTTGAGAGCTGATTGACTTACACTCCGCTCCAAGTGAAGCTCCAACTGAAGTGGAGGTTAAGGTTTAACAACCAGAGACAACACATCCTGGACCTCCAGCTAAATCTCAACAAGCTTCAACTTCTGATCTACAGTAGGGTAAACCTCCCTCTCCTTCTGAACCTGTGAGAGAGGAAGACCCAACTGAGAAAGACAATAAAGATCAATCCGAGGCTGTAGGCCAGTCTTCTCTATTGAAAGTAACAAAGAGAAAGAAAAGGATGGCTTCAAAGCCAAAGCCAAAGAAGAAGAAGATTGCATCATTTTCTGAACCTCAGGATGAGTCAGAACATCCTGAGGATGTGCAGCCAGAGGATGCTACATCAATTCCCATTCAAACAGTTCCTCTAGCATCCGGAAGACCCATCATGTCCTGGACATACACCACAAATCCAGAAAGATGGCATGTCTTAGAGATCAAGGCACTGAAAACATCTACACTTGGCAAGACATGTTTTAGTTTCCTCAACAAGAACTCTTTGACATGAGAACACATTTTGATAGTCTGAAGGATCCTGATCACCTCATGAAGAATGGAATGTTGATTATCCTAATGAGGACTTTTGATATCTGAAGTATACTAAGTGTTTTGTTAGCATCAACCTAGGGGGAGTTTGTAGTGAATATTTGAAGAGGCTGATGCAACCCAAACATCCAAAGTCTATCCTGTATGCTGCACAAGTGCATTGAAGAAGAATGCTTTGGAAGTTTCACACATGCAATAGAAATATTCTAAGTGTGAAATCTTCCGAAGCCAAGACCAATATCTTCCAAAACCAAAGATGAAGTCTTCTGAAGCTTGAGAGATAAAGTCTTTCGAAGCTCAACACTTGAAGACAGATTTCTTCCGAAGACTTTTAACAACATGATTTATCTGATGTACTTTTCCATAAAACTGGACCCCTTCCCGCTGCAACTCTATAAAGTCACCAACTTAGATGAGTTGGTGAAAAGGTCCATGCTTTTGGTTACTTTACATTGAGGTCTTGAGTTTGTAACTTTCTACTTCATGTACTTTATCCTTTTTCTAATATATAAGGATGTGAGCTATGGCATATCATAATCACTAGTCAAAAGGCAATTTGCCTTTTGACTCTACAATTGATTTTGTTTTGTGTCTAGTCAATTTTATCCAGCTGGCCTTCAAAGTATGACCAGCTATAGGATGTACTATAAGTATCTTAGGTTCTTGTAACTTTTTTTCATGATTTGTAACACTTGTAGTAGAACTTGAGAAAGCAATACTGCAATCTTGAAAACATACACGTGTTCCCTTGTTCTGTCTCTTTCATTACTTGTATTCTTAGTATCATACATTATGGTTAATCCAGTTCACTGTTTGATTAAATTTAAGTTTATTCTCCTCTTTGTGTTGTTGTGTTGTAAGTGACCCCGTTCACCGGTCCGACAGAAACACACACACAAATGCCACACCAGCAAAAATGCATTAGTGGGTCTATTTATATTATTATTATAACATGACCTAATTTTGACTTTCAAAATGTCTTGATGTTGACTTTGTCATGTTGAATTATCTTGTATTGTTGTTTTTGTTGTAATCAACTTGGTCTCTGAACTTGTACAATGAGATCTTCAGTTTCCTGTAATTATGAATTGGTAAGCTTTAGTTTATTTCGTTGTTGAACCCCAACTATAATCCCCCTAAACTAATGGTTTCCAAACCTTGAATTTGATGATCTTCTCTCTCACATGTCTTTTTGATTGACCGATGTTCTGACACAATTTACTAATATTCTCCCCCTTTGATTAAGCTCCTCCTAATATATTTTTGACAAAGGTTAGAATATATTTAGAATACTTCTTGGTATTGGATATGGGTTGTATCACTTTTGGATTACAGTACATATCACAACTCGAGGATAATAACGTATTAGGCATATAGGTGAGACATTGAAATTCACTAAACTGCATGAGGAACTTGAATCAATGTTGAACACACTTTCACTATTTTGAAATAACTTCATAAATGACATTCTTCACCTAAGGAGTACTCCCTTGATTAAAGTCCGACAAACTGTCAGCTCAATAGTCAAACACGGGTGCAAAACAACATAAAAATATGTGAGCACAAGTACTTCAGAAAGGGCATCTGATAGTTGTACAAGTCCCTGGATGAATCTATGAAAAAGTGACCAAAGTTGATTTCTATACTCTCTTTTTTTCTTTCATGATTAAAATGGATGTGCTTGTTGGTTGCAATCATCCACATTATGTTTTTCTTTTTCTTTTTGAAGTCTTGTTCATCAGCTTTTCATAAGCATTTCTTGCAACACATCCGCATTTCTTTGCCAACTTATCCGCATTTGTTTGCAAAGCATCCGAATTTGTTTTCAAAGCATCCACATTTGATTTCAATGCATTTGCATTTGATTTCAATGCATCCACATTTATGCTTAAAGTACCCACATTTGTTTACAAGTCAACCACATTTGGTGACAAGGCATCTGCATTTGTTGCCAAGTCATTCGCATTTGGTGACAATTCATCAGCATTTGTGTATAACACATCCGCATTTGTGGATAACACTTCCGCATTTGTTTATAACATATTCACATTAGATCAAGCTTCATCCGCATTTGTTTTTGTTCATTGGCATTACTTGAACAAAAACGATTTCACATTGCAGTGCAGGTCGGGAAATTAGCAGTAGCTTCCATTTCTTCATCTTTTCTTTCTTTTTAATCATAATTGTGTTCAATTGCATCAAACTGTGAAGGAATAATCCAGTGAATGATTATATTTCTTCAAATCGTACCATATTAGAACAAATCTGATGATTTTTCTTCTTGATTTTGAGATGAACAAATGTGTTTTTTTCTTTTTTTTTGATGTTAATCTTGTTGAATTGCATCAAATTTTGAAATTCAATCATGAACATGTTCACGATTCTTCAAATTGTACCATAGTTGAACAAATTTGTTTGTTTTGCTTCTGATTTTGGGTATGAATAGATGGGTTTTTGATGAACAAGGACTTTGTTCTTCATTATTCATATTTTTTTGGTTCTTGACATCATAAAAGGTGAAATCAGAACTGAAAACTAGATAAATCCAGCAACCAACAGCTCTGATACCATTTTGCTAAATCAATATTTCAGATTCATTGAGCTTGGATCTTAGGATTCATCTCGTTCAGATCTAGAAATCCAAATTAATATGGGTGGACATGTGTGAATCAAAGAACAAAAAGATGGGTAATAATAATGTTATGATTTCATTGATGTTCATAAAAAGGTTACAATGAGAATCATAGATGGCTGGTGAAATCAAACCCACCCAAAAGAGAGGATTTCTCATTGGGTGGTGATTTACACCATGAGAAACACACACACAAAAGCCACACCTACAAAAATGCACTAGTGGGTCTATTTATATTATTATTACAACATGAACATATTTATCTTTCTAATTGTCTTGATGTTGACTTTGTCATGTTGAATTGTCTTGTATTGTTGTTTTTGTTGTAATCAACTTGGTCTCTGGAATTGTACAATGAGATCTTCAGTTGGCTGTAATTATGATTTGGTAAGCTTTAGTTTATTCTATTGTTGAACCCCAACATATTTTTTATTTTTTATGTAAAATTTTGGAAGACTATAAGCTTACTGAAAAACTAAAAGAAAGAAAACAATAAAAGGAATATATACATTATGTACATGAGACAATAAAGAAAATTTTTTTTAAAATGATATCAATCCTAGCATGGAGATCATTTCATAAAAACAAGATTTATTGAATGTTTTAATAAAAAGATTAGCTTTTTCATTTTTTGTGTCAATAGGAATAATATACATAAAACCCTTCTCCTAAGCATCACAGATTGCATGAATCCTTGTCTTGATATACTTGCTGTGGGAATGGTGAATTCGATTCTTTGCGATTCCAATGGCTGCTTCATTGTCACAAAACAGGAATAAAGTCAAAACGAACAAATTAATTATAATGGGCTTAGTCGGAGTTATTTAATGAATATAAGCGGAAAATGGATTATGAACCGAGTAAACCTCGCGGGTTATGTGTTAGACGAGTTTATGGTCTCGGGAATACCCGATATATATAAACGGATCAGCTAGAGCCACTCTCATTTGCAACTCAACACCCAACTTTTTGTAATGCCCGATTATTTTTTTAAGACTCAAACAAAAGAATAAAGTGAAGAAAAGAAAGAAAAAGATATTTTACCCAAGTTGAAGGGTAAAAAGTGTCCAAAGGGACAAAATGTTTGAAAAAGTGGGTGTAAAAGGTGATGGCCACCCATCACTTTCTCTACACACAAATCCTCGGATATTTTTAAAGAGAGAAAGAAAGAGAGCAGAAACTCTTGGTTATTTTCAAGAACAAGTGCAGGGAGTTAAATTCAAGGTAAGAATTCGTGTGTTTATGGTGTTTTTAACTAGTTTCATCCTTGTTTGTGTGCTTATTTATGTTGTGTGTGTTTGGTTATGTGTTTTTGGTGGTTTTGTAAGTGAGAACTTGTAGCAATTGGGCTTTGAAAGAAGTCTTACCTGAAGAGGCTGCTAAGGTGAGTTCTAGAACCCCTCTTTTACATGTTTTAACTAATTTTAGGGCTGGAAATGCATGCATGAACTTTTTATAAAAGTAGGGTTTCATACCCGTATGTATGTATGTGTGTATGTTGCAGGTGGGGTTTGATTTTAGGCTATGTT
Source organism: Flaveria bidentis (assembly GCA_018326385.1). Taxonomy (NCBI): domain Eukaryota; kingdom Viridiplantae; phylum Streptophyta; class Magnoliopsida; order Asterales; family Asteraceae; genus Flaveria; species Flaveria bidentis. The sequence goes on from BJCM01213501.1 coordinate 19,425, forward strand.
CATGTTTGATGATTTTATGGTTGTGTTTCTAAGGCTTAGGATGCATGATTTAAGCTTAGAACATGATAGATGGTGTTTGGGGACCAAATTATGATGTTAAGTGTGCCCTAGGGTGCTCATGCGCCCAAACAGTAGTTAATACGCCTAATTTTAGAATAACTACTTAAGTGTTCCAAATGCGGATGAACAAATGCGGATGAGTAAGTTCATGCGAATGAACAAATGCGGATGAACAAATGCGGATGAGTAAGTTCATTCTAATGAAAAAAAACGGATGAGTAAGTTCATGCGAATCAACTAATGCGGATGAGTAAGTTCATGCGAATAAACAAATGCGGATGAGTAAGTTCATGCGAATAAACAAAAGCGGATAAGTAAGTTCATGCGAATGAACAAATGCGGATGAGTAAGTTCATGTGAAAAAACAAATGCGAATGAACAAAAAAAATGCGGATGAACAAAAAGAAAATGCGGATGAACAAAAAGAAATGCGGATGAACAAAAAGAAATGCGGATGAAGAAAAAGAAATGCTGATGAAAAAAAAGAAATGCGGATGAACACTTAGAACATTTTCTGACTTTTTGGGGAAAAAGTGAAATGTAGACTTTGACTTGGGAGGTTCCTGGGGGTTCATGTAAGTTGAATTTTGAAGTCATAGATGATGTGATGGGCATAGTATTATGATGTGATGTATGTTATGTATGCATGATTGATGCTTATGCATGATGATATGTATGATGTATGTTATGTATGTATGATGGTGCCTTGTATGGTGATTACTTGTATGTTCATGTTTGTGTTCCCTATTTTGTATGTTTATCTTCTGTGGTTTTGCGTTGCACGTTAATAAATGAAATGATAAGTATTATGTAACGTAAAGTTGAAAATAATGAAAAGGGGAACGTAATGAATAAATGCATGCATTAATGAAAAAGAAAGTATAGAGAGAAAGGCTTGCAAGCAATATGTACAGAGGTGCACGGCTCTAAAATGCCGTAAGCTCAATTGCGTATGGTTTAGATAACCCTTAAGGATACACGCAGGGATTCCTATCTTTGTGACTGACCAACCTTGTGGTACATGGTTTATAGTGATTACTCACCTCGATGCTGGTGCCAAGCTATGTGCGGTGTGGAAGTCATTTATGATCTTCGGCCCAGTACCCGAATTATGTATAATGTTGGGGGTGTAGTATACAGTGGTTTATAGTGATTACTCACCTACGTGTTGGTGCTAGGTTATGTGCGGTGTGGAAGTCATTTATGATCTTCTGCCCTGTACCTGAGTTATGTATAATGTTGGGGGTGTAGTATACAGTTGGAATCTTTGACACTTACCCCAGTACTGGTGTCAAGCTATGTGTATTGTGGAAATCAATTATGAACTTTGGCCCAGTACCCCATTTGTTTGGGGCATAGCTGATGACACTAATCGAGATAGTGATAAGGAATGTGATAAAGAAGGAAAGGGTTAAAGAACGTATGTGATGAACAGTAAAGGAAGATAATATTGATATTATCTATGCGTATGTATTATGCATGATCACGTACGAAAGTAAAGAATGGTTTTAATGAAAGTAAATTATGTTTTATTTTAAAACAAGAACTCACTCAGCAACGCTGACTTTTATGTGTTTCCAGTTGACAGGTAATGCTGCTAAGGATGGCACGGGGTAGCTACTCAGCTCTTTTGGATAGCATCCATATTTATAATGCTTTTGTGTTGAAATGCAACATGTATTTTGTAATTTGATAATAATGCACTAGTTTGCAAAAGCTTTTGTATTGCAATGAAATGGGTGTTTAAATGTTTCCACTGCAATGTTTTTATGTGGGGATAAAACCTCTGCTTCAAATGTGGTAGTCGCGGTCATCTGGCAAAAGATTGTGGGGTGATAAAGTGTTATAATTGCGGTTAAAGGGGTCACATAAGAAGGGACTACAAAAAGCCAAGGGCAGAGAGTTCTGGAGCAAGGAAGACGACCAGACTTGAATGGTAGAGGGCGAGCAAAGGGCCTTCACGATGACCATGGAAGAGGTTAGGACAGACCAAGATGACATGTTAGGTATGTATCTAGTAACCAAACTCTTGCTTCTGTGTTATTCAATTCTGGTGCTAGTAAGAGTTTTATTTCTGCTGCCTTTTGTGCTAAGTTGCCCATTAGGAGTAGAAGTATTGATGAGCCCTTCGATGTTGAAACTACCTTAGGTAAGGTTACTAGGATTTCTAATCATATAGAAGGATGTGATATAGAATTAGAAGGTCATGAGTTTCCTATTAGATCATTCATGATGACCTTAGGCGGGTTTGACGTAGTCCTAGGAATGGATTGGTTGGCGGACTACAAGGCGAACATTGTGTAAAGATGGTTCGATTAATAGCGTCTGACGAGAGTACGATGACATTTTAAGGTGACCGAGTCACGACAATTACGAAGGCAATTTCAATGGCGGTGGCGAGAAAGTGCATGAGGCGTGAATGTAGTGCGTTATTGGCCTACGTAAAGGACATGAATATGCCAACACCATAACTGACCAATGTATCGGTTGTGTGTGACTTTCCAGACGTGTTTCCCGAAGACTTACCAGGAGTGCCACCCGACCGCGAGATCGAGTTTTGGATTGACTTGATACCAGGTTCCCAACCTGTTACTAAGACACCATATCGGTTGGCGCCGACTGAGAGGAAATAGTTGATGGAGCAATTGCAAGAGCGCTTGACAAAGGGTTCATTAGACCGAGTATCTCTCCTTGGGGTGCTCCGGTCTTATTCGTGAAGAAGAAGGACAGTAGTACGAGGATTTGTATCAACTACCGTGAGCAAATAAGTTGACAGTGAAGATTCGGTACTCCTTACCGAGAATTGATGACCTATTTGATCAGCTTCATGGTGCCAGATGGTTCTCGAGGATAGATCTTCAATCTGGCTACCATCAGATAAAGGTTATGGAGCAAGATATTCCTAAAATAGCTTTTCGATCGTGTTAGGGACACTACGAGTTTCTTGTTATGTCTTTTGGTTTAACCAACGCACGAGCTTCTTTTATGGACTTGATGAATCGAGTGTGTCGGCCGATGTTGGATAAATCAGTGATTGTGTTTGTTGATGATATCCTGATTTATTCTAAGAGCGAGTAAGAGCATGTCAGTCATATTTGTTGGTCCATGTGATCGTATTACAATACAAATGATATGAAGAATCGTTCAATATCCAACTAACATGCTAAAAACAAGAACAAAGAGAAGTGAACATAATAAGAACTCATTCATAATAAGACAATCATCATCAACAATCAATAACATAAAGCACAATGATATTTCTATGTATTGACTGCTTTGAAATGGTAACCTGCAACAATGATAAATGACTAGGGTTTTGCAAGCTTACCCTACAATGAGAAGAATCAAATCTATATAAAGCAGTCTATAGCTTCGCAGACAATTTCCCTGTCAGCAAAGCTGCACTGCCGAAACTATAGTTTCGCCAGGTGAAACAATAGATTCGCCAGGAAAACAAATCAGCTGATTCTGATCGAAACTATAGTTTTGCTCACAGTTTCGCTGGACTGCCAAAACACGTAGATCTAAGTACATACAAAAGGAAACTAACAAAAGACCTATTACAAGTAAATGTAAACAATCCAAATCAAGGTGAGTCCAACCTAAACATGATCTACAATACTCCTCCTAGGTTGGAGCTCACCACCTTCACTCGTCTTGATCTGTCTATTCACCTCCAGTGTTCTTCATTGCCTTGGATGAATCTTCAGCACCTGCTTCAATAGCTTCCTCGGTGGCTACTGCACATGATTCTTCACGGGTTCCTCCTGCTTCACGAGCCCCTTCAGGATGGGCACCTGCTTACTCAAACTTCCTTGTTAGATCTTGAATATCCATACTTAAATCATCTTGTGACCTGACACGCTCTGCAAGCCTTCTCACTTCCTCCCTCACTCCTCTAATCTTATTCGCCACATTCATAAACAAGATGCCTCTTTCCTTGTCTCTTCCCCAGCCCCAGCCTTTATATAATTCTCACATAACAACAACAAATCTTCGTCGCAGAAACTAAAGAGCTCCATAGGATCAAAAACTTTAAATTATTTACCATTCTTTACTCTAATCACAGCCTCCCTAGTGTTATTCTAATAGAACCATTTCTCGAAATCCTGAAACTGTCGGGGAAGGGGATCAGCCAATCTCACTCTGTTCACCGTCTTTGGCGGTTTAACCCTGAGGACAATTCTTCCCTTTCTTGTTTCCCAATCTTTGTCTTTCTTTGACCTTCTCATTTCCGCCTTCATGTAACCAAACAACTCAAAGTTGTAATTAAGCCCATTTTGTATCTCTTTCTCCAGAATTGTGGCTCTTTCGCTCAGATGTGCATTCAGAAGTGGCAGAGCTGCCAACCTCCTAAGAACCCATTTTGACAAGGTCTTAAAAGCCTTCCTCTAATGCATGTAGCTAATACTACCCCCTCCTCTTTATCATGATCATTTTTTAGCATGGGGTTATAGGACCAACTTATAATCTTCTTGTCAGCCTCCTTCTTACTTAACCCTTCCATATGTTGGAAAAAGGGAGTGCTTTCTTCTGGCTCCTTCTCTTTTATAAACCATTCAGCTCTATCCATCTCAAACACATCTTCAGCATCTTCTCCCTTCTTTGCTACATAGATCAACGATCTCTCATCATCTTCATAGAACTCAGGTTCAGAATCATAGTCTACAAGTTGTTCATCTCCCTCACCACTTCTTCGCCAACTAGATCGTTCTCTACATCAAGACCCAAGTCTACAAACCTAGCCTCAAAAATTTCCTCCACATTTTCCCTTCCGACATCTTTAGTTCTAACTTCACAATCTTCAGCATCAACGGTTGCTGCACCAGATGTGCCCTCTCATGCCTTAGATTAAGTACCCACATTCAGAAATGGGTACTTTGAAGTGTCACTCAGATCATCTAACTCAGATTGAGTTAGTTGATTAGGCAGGTCGGCTGCAGGTTTCAGATTGGCAATCTCCGCAAATAACTTCTTCAGCAGGCAGTTTTGATCAACAAGCATCTTCTTCATGCCCTCTATCACCTCATGTGTTTTCTTTTCTCGAATATCTTGGTTGGTGAGTTTAGTCTTTATCATGCTCAGTTCGTTTGCTAAAGAACTATTAAGATTGCAAATCATGTCTTCATTAAGGTTTCCTCTTTCTTCCCTCCTTTTAGTGAATCCTCGATCTCTCTATGTATTTCGCCTCTCAGACTCTGCTGTATCAGCTTTCTTCTTCGATCTCCTTTCTTTCTCTATCATTATCTCTTCTACTCTTTCATTTATGTATTCTTCAAAATCATAATCTTTCTGCTTAGCATATCTCTTTCTTTTCTTGGTTGCATCAGATCGTTGTGCCCTAGTTTCTTCAGCTCTTTTATTCCCAGGTTCATCCACCCATCTAATATAATTCCATCTCTCTAGTGGGTACATATTTTCCCAGAGATAGGTGATCTTTCCACTAAAATCGTGGCGAATTACGCAGCAATCAACAAAGATACGAGGGTTCATTTGTACCGGCCTCTTCACCTCTCCATGTCTTGGTACATTTGGTATAAGGTCATCAAAGATCATTTGAAGAAAATAAGGATACAACAGCCATTTATCCTTCTTCAAGGGCATCACATTCTCAGCCATGCAGGCAATATCAATTTGGCAATGTTGGCTTTCTCTCCTCTGCAACACAACACCATCACTTTTGCCAAGTCGATATTTAGTCCGTCTGATCCATCTTTGCGGTGATCAAGACACATGATGAATACGTGTGCAATAAATCTCCATTCCTTGGACAGAAATGACTTCTTGATTTCCTTTCGGGAACCAAAAGCTGGCCCCTCATAGCCCATGCTTCTAAATGCCTCGAACACCTCTGAATATGACATAGTAACCTCGTCTACAGAATCCACCTCTAGTCTCAAAATCCTCGAAACAATCTCAACAGTAATGGTCACTTCGTGATCTAAGACTTTAGAAGTAATTCTTTGTGTATTTCCTCGTGTATCATACTCAGCAGATCTCTAGAAATCTCTGATTTGAAGATCATATATGGTGGTGGAATGAGATACAGCATAAGCCACGGGTGATCTTGCAGCCATCTAATGCAGTCTCTAAACCCAACAGGTTTAGGATGTGTATCATCTAGAATAGTAGTGATGTTATTCCTCTCATCGAACTTTAAGTTAGCCATTTGAACCTGAGAAAGAGACCAAATAAGTTGAATAAGAATTCCAAGGAATAAAAAAAATAATAAATAATAAAAAAAGAATAAATTAAAAATAAATTCGCTAGCCAAAAGTATAGTTTCACAGAGAGTTTTGGCGGGCGAAAGTGTAGTTTTGCTTGCTAAAACAAATCAGATTCGCTAAAAAGGAAAGGTAGTTTCGACCGGGCGAAACTATAAGAACCTTCATTCATAGCGGGCGAAACTGAAGCTGGGTCAGCGAAACCGTTAAGTTCGCTTGGACAGAATAACCTCACAGTTTCGCTGAAATATTAAGAACTTTCGTTCAGTTTTGCTGGATAATCAGTAGTTTCGTTGGATGAATAGCGAAGACACCGAAGCACCGAAGAGACACAATCAAATAAACTAAGAATGTGTTATTATTCACAAGATTATAAGAAATTCCTGAGTTCGAGACTCACTTGCGAACAAAAATCAACCAACAATCATAAGCAACAACAGAAAATCACGATTTCGTAAAGAATAGGTCACGGTAAAGCCCTAAGAAAAGGAAATATACGGAAGTGCGAAAGTGTGAGGTAATAATTTCGCAAAATGACCTAAATAGAAAATAGTTTCGCTAGACAAAAGAGTAGTTTCGCTAAGCGAAGTTGTAATTTCACCAGACATCTTATTGAATGAAAAAGCTGAGCGAAATTATAATTTCGTCTAGCGAAACAATTAGCGAAGGTATAGTTTCGCTAACACATTTTTTAGTATAAATGCACACTGATAACTGAGATCAAAATTGATGAGAGATCACATCCCCAAGATAGGAATAGCACAGACATGAATTAGATCATCGACCGACAATGAGATCATACCGATGACTGAAACGAATCACAATCTTAAATGATTTTGAAGCCTTAAACAGTCAATGACCATTGCTGATATGTTTGTCCTCTTAAACTCAAGCCCTATCTTTTTCAACAAGCAGCAGATGATTCGTTAAGGTTCGATTAAATACTTTAAAATGCTAGGACCCCATAATTATTTTGGCAAAAACCCTCACTCAACCTCATGATTTCTTGAATTTTATTAAGATCTTTAAAGAGCAAGGCTTGTGCAGATTTGTGTAAGTGATTATCAACAGAATAAAGCATTCTGTGATGAATTCATCAATTAGATGATTTAACACGACTTAGATCAAGATGATGAGAGCTCCAGGTCTATACTTAGATATAAAAAAGGAGATGACCATTAGATCATGTGCTGATGAGAGCTCCAGGTTAGTACTACGGTACAACAGAGGAGATCATCACTCCAGGTCAGTACTACCGTACAGTAGAGGAGATTAGCACATATACAAGACAAAAAAGTACAGTAAATGAGCCATAAGATCAATTCTCAATCAACTTTTTGTCGGGACTCAGTTTCCGTGAAGGCCAAAATGATTGTGAAAATCCAGACACCTTAAGCAAAGATTTAATTTAAATCAAAATGCTTCTATTTACTTTATTTTTCAGGCTGAGTCTACCATGCATATCGTTAAAAATCTGTTTGTTTTTTCATTAAATGCACTTAAAAATAAGATATTAAACAGATAACAATATCAGTTACTATCATTTCTCATGTTAAGTGCCAGTCATGCAAAAATGAACATATCCTGAAGATATAAAATCATTTCTCGTCATTTCAAATTCGACACCCAGATTATTTATGTGCTCCCTCATAATTTTATTTCTAAAGAGGTTAAAATTAGAAAATTATTATTATTATATATTATATTATATTTATTTATTTATTTATTTATTTTTAAGAAAAGAAAAGAGATTTAAAATGATATTAACCCAATAATAGCAATTCATAGAAAATAGAGGTTTATCAAAAGTTTTCATGCCTTTTGATTTTTTGTATCAATAGGAATAATATCGATAAAACCCTTTTCTTGAGCTCACGAATTGCATGAATCCATGTTTCGATGTGCTTAGTTCGGGAATGATGAATAGGAATTTTAGCAATCCCGATGGCAGCTTCGTTGTAACAAAACAACGGCGTGTTTAGATAATTAATTCCATAGTCAATCATCTGGTGTTGTATGCAATGTTGTAAGGCCACGTTCCCGAGACGCTTACAGCCGGTAAATCATCGCGCATAAAACATACATTTTCATTTATCTTACAAAATTATTACAGCGGAAACATTCAAAAATGACATCTCATTTTATCATAAAAACTTTTGCAAAATAATACATCGTTAATCCGTTACAAAATACATTGTTGCATTACATCACAAATGCCCTACATAAATGGATGCCATCCAAAAGAGCTGAGTAGCCACCTCGTGCTATCCTCAGCAATCATTACCTACCAACTGGAAGCACATCAAAGTCAGTGTTGCTGAGTGAGTTCTAGTTTTATAAAATAAAACATACTTTACTTTCTTTAAAACCATTCTTTACTTTCATGCGATCATACATCATACGTACACATAGATAATATCATTATTATCTTCTTTAATCTTTCATGCTTTCATTCTTTCATCATTACTTATTTCTTTTCCTTCAACCATAAACTTTACCCAGCTATTTCCTGGTAATGGGTCTATCATAGACCAGCTATAACTGTGCATCGCACCTCTGGTCACAGTACCTAGGGTAGAGTTTAGGTGTACCACTGCTATATGCAATACCCAACTATTCCTGCTACTGGACCTAGGCCTATCATAGACCAGCTATAACGGTGGATCACACCTCTGGTCGTAGTACCTAGGGTATGCAGCAATGGGGCTATACAAATGGTCAATCACAAAGAAAGACCCCGATGTGTATCCTCCCGGGGTAGCGAACCCACACACCATTGGGCTAACACCTTTTAATGGTGTTTCCCGATATATGTCACACCCTAAAAACGACGTTGAATATCGCAACGGAATTGTATATGCGTTAAGCATGGTGATGACAAAGTTGGAAACCAACATGATATGTAGGCAATGTTAATACATCAGTTTTTAAATTACAAACCACAGTATTTTTGTCACAACATTCCAAAATAAGAAAAAGTTCCAATTGTTTAACAACGATCATACACAAAGGTCGTATTTTTAAGTTAATAGCCAAAATAAAACCAAAAGATGCCACATCCACGTTTGCCCAAGCCCAGTTCATACCACCATCCATGATCCTATGTACCTGAAATACATGCTTAAAAAGTCAACATAAAGTTGAGCGAGTTTCACGGGTTTACGAAAACATTACATACAACAATATCAGATATCATTGACAAACAATGTGGTAAGTTGTAAACTAGCTAGGAATACAACTTAATGTAGCACCTGGAGCTATATTAATATCAAAACACAAAGGCTTACATAAAGTAAGCAATCCCCACGAAACGTATTCAACATATATTCACTCGCATCCGAAACGCCTGATCAGAGCTACTGATCGCGAGTGCGGGCTGTCTACCAATATACATTGTGGCCTACCCCAAGGGTAATGATTATATGGGAAAGGGGGTATTCATGAACGACTCACATGAACACAATAACTAAACACCCATACTCGAGGTTATCATACCAACACATACGAGTAAGTCACATAATCCTCATACAACAACGAAGCCATGTATTTCCCCCATGATTTTGTAAAACGAAGACAAGTTAAAAAGGGGCCGTGGAAACTCACCTTGATTAATGAAATTGAAAGTACGTGCAATTTTACCAACGAACATCTAGTCAATCCTAATAGTGCCCTAAATACGATTGACACTTTAAGAATTGATACTCAAGTGTTACAAGCAAGTTGTTCATCCAACCCACTAGACTTATACTATTTTTAAAAAAATATTTGTTTACGCGAGTAGTTGGTGATTATAACACTCGGTTAAGATCTTAACGAAAACGGTGAATTACGACTTACTTAGACACGTACCAATTAACAACCAAAATGTGAAAATTGTAACCAAATATACATAAAAACTCTCATATATGTATACGTACATAAATCCTTAGTCACATTTCATGAATCAAACAACTTTAACCAACTTGGTATAAAAGTCTCTAAATCATGGCAATTTCTACGCATAAGTGACCATTTAGGCATCATAAAACATGTTCAAACGCACGTATCACTTCATGAACCAATTGTACCTCATATGGCCGTAAATAATACATACAACAAGTCCATATCTACTGATTAAAACTCAGACCCATATTATGCCTAATCTTCATGCCAAAAGTCAACGTTCTTACAACTAGTTAAGCCTAAAACGTAATATAATGCATCCAATCACCAAGAATCATACATATTATCAAAAATACATTATTTGGACATAAAATATCATCACATTTCAGTCCTAGTTCCAGATTTCACTAGTTTCTTTTATTCCAAACAAAAATACCTAGTCTAGCATGCATTTTGACGTAAATCTCAACCATAATCATTCTAATCACCCAAACAATGATCCGTCCACGATCTATCATGTTTTCATGCTACATATACCCCAAATTACTGTTCTAAACTATCCATAACAAACAACTTATTTCATGTCAAAGATCAAGTCTTATTTCATCACATTTCGCAAGATATGAACCAATACATGCATATATATATA
>BJCM01213506.1:0-13513 GCA_018326385.1 Flaveria bidentis
TTGGTTGTTATATCTTGTTGATAGCTTGTTCAAACACATATGTATGATCCTTTGCTCTTGGGTTTGTTATTACAAAGAAAAGAACCTTAATTTTTCAGATTATGAATCATATTATTAGGGCTTTTATCCGCTGCGTTTTCATGTTTAAAATGGTTAAACAACTTTGATTTTGGTCTATCAAACCCAACAATTGTTTGATTGAATATTCTTATTATTCTTGCTTAAATTTCGTCTAATTTTAGTACGATTCTGCTGCATATTATAACCTAATTGATCAAACTAGATATTCGATCCCCAACAAAACTCCTACCGAGATAAGGTAGTTCCTTGGATTGGCTGGATAATACAGAAGGTTTATCAAGGACTTCTTGCATATTGTGCAACCGTTAACGGTTTTGACTAAGAAGTATACAGGTTTTGTGTGGGAACAAGATCATAATGAAACATTTGAAGCACTCAAGGAGAAACTATGTAATGCACCTATCCTCACCCTCCTAGATGTAGTTCAGGATTTCGTAGTCTATTGTGATACCTTGCGTCGGGGACTTGGATGCATGCTAATGTAGAAAATAAGGTAAATGCTTATGCATCAAGACTGCTGAACGATCATGAAAAGAACTACACAACGCATGATCTAGATTTGGGTGTCATGGTGTTTGCACTCAAAATGTGGAAGCATTATCACTATGGCACGAAGCGCATTATCTACACTGACCATAGAAGTTGGCAACACATTCTTGATTAGAAATGCTAAACATGCGCCAGAGATGATGTGTGAGCTATTGAATGATGACAAATGAAAAATCTGCTACCATCATGGTAAAACCAATGCGGTGGCAAATGCCTTGAGCAGGAAAGAAAGAGAAAAACCCCCTCGTGTCCATGCCTTAAGGATGAGCGTGTATATCGACCTTATTGCAAGACTAAAAGAAGCTCAAGGCAAAGCGCTAATGGAAGATAAATTAGTAGAGGAAATGTTAAATAGGAATGGAGAAGCATTTAGAGTTGAGCAACGATGGTATATATAAACATGTAGGGAGAACATGGGTACCAAAGTAAGGGGATTAGGGAGGTGATCCTAGACGAAGCCCATAAATCAAGGTACTCGATACACCCCGGAAGTGACAAAAAGTACCAAGACTTAAAGGCACTCTTCTGGTGACCTGGAATCAAGAAATCAGTCGTCATTTATGTTGGGTAGTTTATGTCGTGCGCCATGGTAAAGGCTGAAAATCAAAAACAGCCAGGAACATTACAACAACCCAAAATTCTAGAATGGAAATGGGATAAAATCACCATGGATTTTGTTGTAAAACTACCCAGAAATTCTAAAGGTCATGATGCTATCTTGGTAATAGTGATTCAGTTAACTAAATCAGCTCACTTCTTGCCAATTTGAGAAGACTACAACCTGACAAAGCAGGCCCAACTGTACATCAATGAAATAGTGACCAGGCATGGGGTGCCTCTATCAATCATCTCCGACCATGATAGTTTCTTCACTTCTCATTTCTAGAAATCACTCTAGCAGGCTCTAGGAATCCGTATGGATTTAAGCACTACATACCACCCAGAAACTGACAGCCAAAGTGAAAGAACCATCCAAACCTTGGAAGATATGCTAAGAGCTTGCATGATTGACTTTGGTGGGAATTGAGACAACTATCTTCCTCTAATAGAGTTCTTTTACAATAATAGTTACCACAAAAGTATAAAATCAGCTCCATATGAGGGCCTATATGGTAGGAAATATCGATTACAGTTGATTTCGAATGAGATCGGTGATAGCCAAGTAATGGGACCCAATATAATGATGGAGACCACCGACAAAATATTTAAAATCAAGGAGCGTTTAAGAGCAACCAGAGACCGTCAGAAGAAATACATTGACAAAAGGTGAAAACCTTTGGAATTTCAAGTGGATGAAGAGTAATGCTAAACGTATCACAATGGAAGGGAACCGTGAGGTTCGGAAAGAAAGGAAAGTTAAGCCTGAGATACATTGGAACATTTGAAATACTTGCAAGAATTGGCCCCGTTGCGTACCAATTAAAGCTACCTCGAGTGTTAAGTTACATACATGAAATTTTCCATGTGTCAAACTTGAAGAAGTGCATGGTAGACCAGACCATCAAGTTACCATTGAAGGAAGCGAGGATTATTAACAAGTTGAACTTCATGGGAGAGCCTGTAGAGATAACCGACCGGCTAGTCAAGAAACTCAGACGAATTCGCATACCCAAGGTCAAGGTAAGATGGAATTCTAGGAGAGTACCTGAATTCACTTGGGAACGAGAAGATGAGATGAGAATGGATTATCCATATCTCTTTAAACCCACTCATCCTGGAGTTTATCGAAGCTATAAATTTCGGGATGAAATTTTCTAAACGGTGGGAGAATATAACAACCGACCACTAGGTCATAACTCTAACATTTAACCTCCTACATGATTATCCATACAATTATTTTTAATTTTAATATCATTATTATTATTAGCAGTTGTGTTATTATTGTTACTGCTACTATGGTCATTCTTATTTTTTATGTGCTATTTGAGATGATTTAATCAAATCTAGCCTCAACATAGAATAACATTGCTTTCCGGGAAAACACAATTAGCACCCTAATAATTCTAGAACTTAACTAAAACAATTAAAATGTGTCCATACACATATAATTCACCATCAAAACATGCATATACATGCATAATACTTAAATGACTTACTAGAATTTACCATCTAAAATACTACACTACACAACAAAACTACACCACTTAATAACAATTTACAATTAAATTAGAAATCAAAATCCCTTGCTACATACCAAAACTAAGCCACCCCCTTCACCCAGTCTCCATCCACCATGAACCCCCCCAAAACCCACCTTCACACTACACTTTCCATTTGCATGCAAGACCACTTTCAAATCTCATCTTCTCTTCTCTCTTTCTCTCGGATTTCCCTGCTCAAAACACACAGCCAACCGAAAATTCCACCATCATTGCAGCCATGTTTTCAAAGAGCAAAACATTCTAACATCATTCAAGCTCCAAACAAGCTAGAAGGTGTTACTTTGTGGACTTTGGTGCATGGTTCCTTGCAAGTTCAAGACTCTACAGCCCGTGTTAGAGAGTCTACAGATCATATTGTTCACCTAAACTCTCAAGTCGTGAACCACTCAAAGTGTAAGTAACTACACACCCGAACCATGTACATCATGTGTTATTCATTAATTTATCTATCAAAAACCTCACATTCTTTATTCTGACAGAAACTTGCTGCTATAACATTGTTATTGAAAAGCTTTTAACATCCTTTAAGGTATATCATTCGACATATTGGTTATTCTATGGGTGGAACACGAGTTACACCATGAAAACCCTCTTTTTGGGTGACTTTTGCAACATCTAACCTTTATTCCTTGTAAAGCTCCAAACCAAAGCATGCAACATGCTTATAAATGATTTATTAAACTCTTATTAACCTGTTTTTAAAGTTTCTAAATGATTTGGTAATGTTTAAGCATGATTCATAAAGTTTTACACTAGTGTAATGGGTTTAACTGGTGAAACACACAACTACACGCTTATATCATGGTTGCATGTTAAATCCATATGTTAGAGGTATTTTCAGTAAATTTTGAGCTTATTTTGGGACACCAACGGTGGTAAAATGAAATAAAAATGAGAGAATTTAGAGTATAACCATATCAAAAAGAATCTAGGATCTAAAAGGGTTAACAAAGTGATATGGATTGGATTTGGTTGTTAAAGGGTCTAAGGACAACTTAAATTGAATTTTTAGCAAAAAACGGGTCATAACCGGGTGATTTTTTGAAGAAAAACATGGAAATACTAGAATAAACCTAAAGTCTATGGAAACCATGTTATTTAAGTAATTTAAGAACTAAAAGACTTAAAGAGGGTGAAAAATCGGTCAAAAACGTTTTTTTATGGTCAGTTTTGTGTAAAAACGTGTTTTAATAGGTTAAACTTGAAAATGAGACTTTCAACTAAAAGGGCTTAAAAATATATTCGAGTTAGATTTCAAAACTCATTAAAATTCCTTAAAATAATATTTAAACTTTTAATATTTAAAACTATAAGATTTAATATTTAACCGTTAAAACCTTCGGTTTTACCGTAACCGGTAGTTTAAATTTGGGAGATTAACTTATTAATAATTTAATATTTAACTCCAAAAGTCTAATAATTGGCCGAAGGTCAATAAATGTAAATAAGCAAACTTCAAGATAGAAATTGTAAATTCAGAAACTTGAAGGACTAGATTGTAACTTCTGCCAAACCTCTATAAATCGACTCCATTGGACTAGTAATCACTTGGTAAACTTAATTTAACTTGTATCAATTACCTAAAGGTGTAAAAATCTATATTTCCCTTATGAAACCATGACTTTTCTAGAAAAGGAAACTTCTAAATGCAAGCCTGAGCAAATATAAGCTAGTTAAACATATAACTTCTTAACACACTTTGTCCACCTATTATGACCTTAGAACTAGTCGCTTATCATTTAATCTTGATGCTAGGGTGCTAGCCTTGAACTTTCCTTTTACACGATGAAGCTTTTGCTTGAGAATTAAATGAGTTCTAGTGTTCCCTTTTTATTACTATTTTGGGATGAAACATGGTATGTTAAACTGAAATTTCTTATGCTCTTTTGTATGATTCTTGTAAGTTGTGGAAAATGTTAGAACTTGCTTTTACTTATATCACGATCATTAATTCTTGTGTGAATCGCTTGTACTATATAGGTAGATCTACTTGGGGAATCCCCCACATAGAGTGCCTTCCATGATGAATGAGAAGGGTACCACAGTGAGATCTTGCGGGGTCATTTGTGCCATGTAACCAGTTTTTATAAGATACTAGGGTGAACCATGTGGCAACTATGGTCCACTGTATGAGGCTCAGTTCTTCCTTTGGGATTAACAAGTATAAAATAACTTTTGAATAGGCTAGTCGGGACTGAGTGTAGGGTTGATTGTGATCTCCCACAACAATAAAACCATGACTTTAACATCAAATGTGGATTCTATTGAATACTTTTGTTTTTAAACATTAAGCACTTAACTCACCAACTTTTTTTACTTGACATAATTTTCTTTTGAACATGTTTGAGGTAATCCTTGATGGGAGTCTAGCTGATGTAGAAGACCTTGACCTAGCACCTAAATCCATGGAATTGATTGTTGGGTTATTAAAAACATTTGGAACAATATTAATTTGTTTTTATTAGAAACAATTTGTACCGATGAATTATGTACTTGTACTTGGGCGGGACCTTTTAGCAACCCATTTTTTCTTTAAGATGTAATGCCATGTGATGTCTCTCCTTTTGTGCTCTTATGATGGTTAGTTTCCGCTGCCATCTGTTGTTGCTAGTCGGTGACGCCCCACCCTACCTAGGCCAAGGGTGTGACACAAACAAAATGTATGGGTTAGGATTTAATGTTGTTTCACCGCCATTAAATGATAGCTATACCCCTTTACCTGAGTCTATGACCAACAATTTATCAAAACATTATGTCCAAGCACCAAAATTGAACAAAAACCTAAAATTAATCAATTGGTAAATAGTAGTGATACTGAGGTGAGTAAAACTGAGTCTTCTGAATTTTAAGTTTCAAGACAAGTTGACTCAAAATTTGACAATGATGAGTGTGATAACTTGGGTGATCATGATGAACATAATGAGCAAAATGTTTATGGTTTTGGTAAGGGAGATAATGTTTCCTTTTAACCCATCATGCCCAAAGTTCTTGAAGAGATAAAGCTACCTTATCCTCCAAAGCAAAGACAAGTTACAAGAGGATAGCTTAGTTGAATGAAGGACTTCATGAGCTTAACAAACATCAAAGTCTCCATCAACAATAACTGAAGCTGATGTCAACGTTAAATATAAGGAAAAAGTAAAAATAACTTCTATAGAAAAAGCAAAGAAATAACCATTAATAGAACTTTTATGGAAGAAGAAACATGTTAATCTATCAACAACATCCGTAGAATATCTATAAAAGAGAAAAACAAGTGCATCAACAAACCTCAAGAAGAAATCCAAGCAACAGAAAGTTGAGAATCCTAAGCAACATAAATCATCTATTATTAAATAGGAACCCTTCAACATCATGTATAGGAATGGTCGGGATTCACTAGTTGCCAAATTTGAAAAGTAGTTGACAGCTCGAAAGCAGGTAAAGAAGAAGAAAGTGATTGTGTCTGCAAGTGAAGCAGAGTATAAATATTACAAGTGGTGTGATATGTATAATCACATCACTGATTAATGCTACTTCAGCAATTATTGCTCCATATGCAATATGAATAATCACATGACTTCTGATTGCTATTTTAACAAACATTATGCTATTTGTAACAAGAATAACCATTCCACTCAAGAATCTTATTTCAACAAAAAGAACAAAACAAAGAGTACAAAGAAGCAACAATCTGAGAAGGTTGAATCAGACACACAATCAAGTGATAGTCAAGAATATTCAAAGCCCAATAAGCCGCAACAAAAGTAAAAGATGCCCAAAGCAAAGAAGCAACCTGACTGGATGTAAGAATGATATTTTCAGTTGATGTGAATCAACAAGGACCAAATATGATGATTGAGTCAATGATTGTAAGGCGGAAACAAACAATCACAAAACATTGAATGCAAGACATACACATAAATGTTCTTTGTATTAATCAAGGTGAAAGATGGTTACAATGAATGCTTGGGTTTTTGCATTAAGCGGTAACATAATACACCTTGTCAAAATATTTTGATTGTCTAATATCTATCAATAGTCACTCACATACGAGGTTTTCTATTCTATTTATAGGCTGACACATGCCAATACAAAAAGACTAAAATTTGTTGGGTTTGTTGGACCAAATCAAAGTAGTTTAACCATTTAAACTATGAAAACGCAGCGGATTAATACCTAAATATTATCATTAGTAATCTGAAAAATTAAGGCTAATAACATATCATCAACAAACCCAAGAACATAGGATCATATATATGTGTTTGAACTAGCTACCAACAACAAATAACAATCAAATAGTACATACAAACTACCTTTTGTAAGCTGCTGAAAAACGTGATGAAGGAGGAAGAATATGAGCTTCTTGAATGACCAAAGCACCAAGGAGAGGTGTCCTCAAGCATCCATACCCACAAGCATCAAGCAAAGACCACTCTTGCTAGGATTTGAGCACCAAAATCGAATCAAGAAGGCTGCTGGAGCCTGTTCCAGCCGTGAACAATCAAGAAGGCTGCTGGAGCTTTGTTCCAGCCCTGAACTCTTTCTTCCAAAAGAAGAGTTGATGTTCTTGTGACCCTTTTGCATATGAGAGAGAGAGAGAGCTGGATGGAGTGTGTGTGTGTTCAAGGAGTTATCAAAGTTTCAAGACCTCCAAAGAAAACAAAAAGAGAACCCCCTTTCTTAGGGGCGGCCGAACTCCAATTGAGTTTTGGGTTTTCCCCCCAAAACTCCCTTTTATTTTGTTAAACTAATAATTAGAATAAGATATGTAATTACCCCTTTAATTATGTAACTTATACACACACTCCTATTATTTGATGTTATTTAACAAATTTAAACAACATTACAAATAATATCCATGAACAAAATATCCATATAGGTTGTTCAATCTCATATGCAACTTATTTAGAAAACCCATTTTCTAAATTGGTGAATTTATTTAATTACATGATCATATCATCAATTAAATATTAATTGGTGTTTGCTAAGCTTGTTATTGGGTATGACCCGACTTGGATCATAACATACTAACCACATCAATGTTCTATGTGTCTTGGGCATAAAGAATCCAACAAAATACCCCTGACCTAAATATCAAAGAACTAGTCTAAGTACAAAAGTCTTCACTAGCGTTTCTACTGTTCATCTAGATTGAGTAATGCGGATGTTATGATCTTCATTAGCAGTTCTATTTCTTTTCAGCATTGGTGTTTGGTCATGAGCATAAACAAATACAGATGAACAAACTCTTATGTGGATTTGCTGCTGAACATCCGCATTAGTAATTACGGATGTAGAAACTATTGTCAGCATTTGTTCGGCTATCCGCATTTGTTAATGCGGAAGAATTAACACTTGACAACATTTGTTCTATGGTCATCCGCATATACAAATACGGGTAGCCGACACTTGTCTTCTTTTATTGATGTAGATTCTTCATCCGCATTGGTTCTGGGACTTAGGGAGTTTCAAACAAAACAACCATCAACCCACCACTTGAATTAGCATGTATGATCCTCTTAGGGTCCAACAACACGCCCCTAAGGATTATACAGCCTATGTACTTCAAAGGTTTATGGTGTTTCAAGTTGTTAAGATTCTGTTGGGTCTTGAGCAGCATGAGAAGGTATAAAACGTTCTGCCTAGGATTGATCCAGAATGGTCTTTATCATATTGGGAAATTAATTGGCTTGAGACATCTTCTCTTTTTTTAGCACATGGATCTTCATCTGGCTCATTATGTAGATGGCTTCTATGGGCAGTTTTGTTCAAAGAAATCGGTTCCCATATTGACACTATGGACAACCCATCTCTGAAATGCCTTATGTATATGTGGTGGATAAGGATTCATCTAACAATCTCACCTCATATCCACTAAACAATCTGATTTCAGCTCTTTCTTTTCCTCCCCATCTTCTTTCAATCACTAACACATATGTCTTTTCATCATAATAGAAATTTGAGATTGGTTTGGAGGAATGAGTTCTAACTAACATTTTTCTTTTACAAAGATTCAGTTGGCTTCTCCTTGAGCTTAGGGAATACCACTTCCTTAGTTGGTTTTGTCTTCTTCTTGTCAAGAGGGTTAACAAAGGATCTATCTTTCATCATACAGATATCCTTAAGAGATTTGAAGTTGTGTGTTCTTTTGAACATTCTCAGAATGTCTTCAAACACATAACCCTTGAACATAGCCTTATGATTAATCAATTTTAGATTGGCTTGTTCTTTTAGATCATGAATCTTGAGGTAGTTCACCAGAGTAGAGTACTCTGTAAAGAATTGGACTAACCCTGATATCCTCCTTATCATGAAGATCTTCCAGTCACTATCATACTTCTAGGAAATTATCTTCTCATAAGTCATTCCCTTGGGGGTAGACACACCGTTAATCATCTTAATAGTGGTGAGCCCTTCTTGAAGCTTTAACTGAGAGGGATTAGCAAACCACTTTAGAATCTTATGTAGAACTGGTGCCAAAGACTCATGATCTCTATGGGTGAGTTGGATGTCTTATGCAGAAACTCTGGTTCTTGGATTTTTGCTGATAATTTCTTCTTCAAGATTCTTCAGCCTCTCTTTCTTTTTATTGATCATCCTAAGGATAGCAGCCCTTAGGGAATTTGTCTTCAAGTTGCCTAATTTTCTTGTAGTGAATTATTGATCAGGATACATTGATAAAGAAGTTGCAGTTTGCTTGGTCTTTGAAGAGAATTTAAACACCGGAGATTTGGGTGATTGAGTCTTTTCATACTTAGTCTCATATGTAGGGTCTAGTAGTTTGTCTAGCTTTTCTTCTTTTTCTATCATCTCCTTATAGGTCATCCTAAATACCTCGTCAGGATCTTAACCCTGATTAATCAAAAACATGGCCTTCACCATCAGATCATCTAATTTGGCTTTCTCCACTTTCTCATCCACTAACGACTCCACTTTCACAGGGATTTCCCTAACTATTGGTTTATCAACAACATAGCCACCCTCTATCTCTCCTTCTAGGTCAATAAATTCAGCTCTTTTTTTAAGTTGAGCCTCTGCTTGTTCATGTTCATCAAAAAAATCAGCTATGGCTACAAGACTTCGAGGATGATCTTTGTGCTTTTTCTTCACTGGCTCTTCTTTTTGAATTGGCCTTTTTCCTTTGGTTTTTTCAGAAAGATATTTTCTCTTTCGGATATAAGTTTGCATGCTTGGACTAGAGGAAGATTCTACTATTTCAGCTTCTTCAGGAACTTTTTCAGCCTCTTTCTTTTTGAATTCAGAATGTTCCTTCTCTTTTAGTTTAGCATCATATTCTTCTTTTTGTTGTTCTTCACACAACTTTGTTAGATCAAGAAGAAGGTTGGTGCAACCAATACCAAATCACTTAGACTATTTTAGTGAACCTAATAATAGAATTCCGAAGCAAAGTGTGGAACTTCCGAAGGAAATAGAGTTCTTCTGAAAACAAAGTGCAAGATTAACTTCAGAAGACAAACTCTACTTCTGAAGTCAAAGGTGTTCACTTCCGAAGACATTGTCTTCTCTTCCGAAGTTCAAGACTTAAAAGAAATAAAAGACAATGAC
Organism: Flaveria bidentis; assembly: GCA_018326385.1. Lineage (NCBI taxonomy): Eukaryota > Viridiplantae > Streptophyta > Magnoliopsida > Asterales > Asteraceae > Flaveria > Flaveria bidentis. The sequence goes on from BJCM01213506.1 coordinate 10,341, forward strand.
TTCCAAAGTATGAAGAAAAGAAGAAGTCCTCAAGCCTCGAAAGTAGTAGCCTCTTCCGAAGTATAAGTGTCTTCGGAAGAACATGTTCTTCCGAAGCCAACTACCTTTCGGAAGACACTACTCTGAACCAGTGGACATATGTATGGTGTCTCTAACACTCTACTGCAGACCTCTGATATATTGTATATCGTTTTCTCAAAAACCATGTACTTGACTATACTTTATTCCACTATTCAACTTTATTAGTTAGCAGACAAAAGGTAAGTCATGGACATGTCATGACTACCATATCTTAGATAAGACATTATCTAAGATACCTTAAACAATAGCTTTGTAGTATTTGCTTTAGTTAGAGGATTCCAGCTGGTATCAAAGTATATCCGGTTGTAGGTTTTATTATATATAGTTTCTCATTGTAACTCATGTAATATGCTTGTAAGAGTCTTGTAGTACTTTTGTGTTGAGATGAAATATATGCAAGTACCTTGAAAATTAACTTCTTGTGTTCATTATTACTTATTATATTACTATCAACTCTTAAGAGAGACTCTGCTTCATCTGATCCGAGTGTAGTATAAGTGAGTTTGAGAGAATAACCAAGTGTTAACTCAAAAAAACCGATCCTGCAAACTTTTTGATCATTTCCTTTTGCTCATTAGATAATGACACAGTAGGCACAATTTGAAGACTCAATTCCTTCTCAAGTAGGACATGAGATTGAGGAATAATCCCAATTGGCTCTATTGCTTTTCTATGATCTCCTATGAAGTCCCAAAACTGATCATCAATGATAAAGTCTTCATCAGTAAAGCTATCAACAACCTGAATCATGTCACTAGACTCAGTTTCTTCATTATGAGTTTCTTGTTGTTGTATGCTTGTATAGATCAAGTGTAAGTGACAAAAACCGATCCTACAATTGGTATCAGAGCTTCTTAGGCTCTTGATTGTGATATCTTACCATCCAAGTCAACTTGTTTTCACTCCTCCTTACACCATACTCAAAATGGCCGTTAACAAGTCTGAATTAGAGATAGGAACCATGATTAAAGCTCCCATCATTACCCATTAAAACTTCAGGACATGGAGCAAACAGTTGAAAGCCTTCTTCGGGTATCAAGACAACAAAATGTGGATGCCCATTGTCAATTGCCCGTATAAACCCAAGGTGGCTGCACCTGGAGGAGATGGGCCCATGATAGAAAAAGTTGTTCAAGATTACTCTGATGAGGACCAAAAGAAGATGGACATTGACAACAATGCAATGACTATTCTTATGACTGCATTACCTAACTCCATCATGGTAGAGTTTGAGCATTGCAAGTCAGCCAAAGAACTATTTGATTCACTTGCTCAAATATACTCTAGCCCAAATGACTCCAAGAAGGACTCACTGAAGTAGTAGTTTGATAACTTCACCTACATTGCTGGAGAGACCCTCAGCCAGCAATATTTCAGGTACATGGCCCTCATTTCTTCCCTTCAGTCTATGGGAATTACTCCTGAACTTAGAGACCTCACAAGAAAGTGCATGCGTGCACTCCCTAATGAGTGGACATTCTATTGTGTCTCTATCAAGAGGACAAAAAATTTGAACACCCTCAGAATGACCGAACTCTATGGCATCCTTGATGGATATCGTTTGGAGATGGAGAGCAAGAGAGGCCATTAGACAAGTAGACCCCTGAATCTTCCTACTAGCAACACTTTGATTGTTGCTGAAGGCTCGGGACCCACACAACCTCAATAGTACCTGAAATACACCCAACATCCATCCTACTCATCTGGACCATACATTACATTTCCTGAGACTCCAAGGTCTTAACAGGCTCAGCATAGTTCCTTTGAGGAAAACTGTACCTTTGTCTCAGGAAGTGGATAATCTAGTGATTTTTAGTACTACTTTGATGATCTGGAGTGCTTCAGTCCAGATGATGTAGAATATGTGGATATTTTCCAACAAATGGCTCCTTTAACCTACAAAACAAAGAAGTTCTTCAAGAGAACTGGAAGACATTTTCCACAAAACCCAACCAACAACAAATTTAGGTTTGACAAAACCAAGGCCAAATGTTACAACTGTAACCACCTTGGCCATTTTGCAAGGGAATGCAAGGCTCTCAAGTCAAATCCGGGAACCCAATAGGCCTCCACACATCCCTCTACTTTAAAGCCCTCTAAAAAGTCAACCAAGATAGCTGTAGTGGCTCAAGAAGTTGGCTTGAGCTCTATGGTACAAGATGTGACTCCTACTCAAGCACTCATGGCATGAACAAATGACAATAAGGTATATGAACATCTTCGTACTCTTGCATGTAATGCTAAGGTTAAATTGTATCAGGACTACAATATGGAGATTAAATTTGATATTGAGTCTCTAAATATTTTGAAATCTAATTTTAAAAGGGCTGAATCTGACTATCAAATTATAATTGAAGAGTTGGAGAAAATTGTGTCCTTATTAAAACATGAACACACAACTTATAAGACTCAAATAAAGGATTTAATATCCAAATTGATTAAGGCTCAAGCGCAGCTTGTCACGATTGAAGCTCAAGCAAGGAAGTATGCCATTTTTGGGAAAAACCTCCAAGCTATCCCACTCCAAAAGTTGTTATTAAAACAATGGTGGGTTGGGGATGTTGGGTTTGATGGACCATAATCAAAGTTGTTTAACCATTTAAACATGAAAAACACAGCGGATAAATGCCTTAACATTATCATTCATAATCTGAAAAATTAAGGTGCTTTACTTTGTTTTAACAAACCCAAGAGCATAGGATCATTCATATGTGTTTGAACAAGCTATCAACAAGATATAACAACCAAAATAGAACAATGAAACTACCTTTCAAAGCTGCTGAAAAAACAACTATGAACTACCTTCAAAAGGAGGCTGCTGAAAACGGGATTTATGTGAAGATTATGATGTTCTTGAACAGCCAAAACACCAAGAGAAGGTATCCTCAAGCTAGCATACCCACAAGTATACAGCAAGACACCTTGTTGCTAGGAATATTACACCAAAAACGCAAAGAACAAGCTGCTGGAACAAGCTTCCAGCCGAGATTTCTTCAAAAGAAAAGGGGAGTGTGTCTTCAATCTTTTGTTCTTTGCATGTAGGAGTGAGAGAGAGGAAAGAGCTGAAGTGAATATGTGTGTATTTGGAGAAT
>BJCM01213511.1:0-10983 GCA_018326385.1 Flaveria bidentis
CAAATGGGGTTCCCCCCAAAATTATATTTACCATTTGTTTTAACTAGTCATTTAGATAAGTTATATAATAAACCCTTTAATTATATCACTCATACACACATTTTATTACTTGATGTCATTTAGATAATTTAAATAACATAACAAATAATACCCATGAACAAAATATCCCTATAAGTTATTTAATCTCATATGCAACTTATTTAGAAAACCCATTTTCTAAATTGGTGTATTTATTTAATTGCATGATCATATCATCAATTAAATACTAATTGGTGTTTGCTAAGCTTGTTATTGGGTATGACCCGACTTGGATCATAACATACTAACCACATCAATGTTCTATGTGTCTTGGGCATAAAGAATCCAACAGAAGGATGATAGAGGCATTATCATCAAGAATAAAGCTAGACTAGTTGTTCAAGGATACACACAAGAAGAAGGGATTGACTACACTGATTTCTTTGCTCCTGTAGCAAGACTGGAAGCTGTTAGGATAATCCTGGCATTTTTTGCATCCAAGAACTTCAAGTCTATCAACTTTATGTAAAGTGTTCTTTTCTTTATGGAGTGATTGATGAAGAGGTGTATGTCAAACAACCACCAGGTTTTGTAGATCCTGATCATCCTGATTATGTCTACAATCTTGACAAAGCTCTTTATGGGCTGCATCAGGTACCCAAGAAGTTGTAGGAGACTCTATCTTAGTATCTCTGCAAACATGGATACAGGAGGGGTACTATAGATGGAACTCTCTTCATAAAAGGACAAGGAAATGACATACTGCTAGTTCAAGTATATGTAGATGACACATCTTTGGTTCAACTGATCCAAGGCTCTGCAAAGACTGTGAGAAGCTGATGAAAGACAGATTTGAAATGAGTGCCATGGGGGAACTCAATTTCTTTCTGGGAATTTAAGTGAAGCAAGTTGAAGATGGCATCTTCATTAGTTAGTCAAAGTATGTTCAAGATATACTTAAGAGGTTCAACATGACTAATTGTAAAATTGCTAAGACATCCATAGCTAGAAACCACTCCCTTGGACCTGATCTTGAGGGGGAGTGCGTGGATGAACACTTATACAGAGCTATGATTTGGTCTTTTATGTATCTTACAGCTAGCAGGCCTGATATCATATTTGCCACATGTATTTGTGCAAGATATCAAGACAACCCTAAGATGACTCATCTTATCACTGTCAAAAGGATTCTAAGATACCTTAAAGGTGCTTCAACACTTAGTCTATAGTATCCTAAGAATTCGGACTTCAATCTGTATAAAAAGTGATTATGGTGGTTGCAACATGACTGCAAAGTCTACATCTGGGGGATGTCAGTTTCTTGGTGGAAGGGTTGTCTCATGGCAATGCAGGAAACAATCATGTGTCTTTGTATCAACTGCTGAATCTGAATACATTGCCACTGCAAGATACTATGATCAAGTGCTATGGATACAGAATCAGATGCTTGACTACGGATTAAACTTCAAGGAGACTCACATCCACATAAACAATAATAGTACTATCTCAATCACAGAAAATCCTATGCTGCACTCAAGGACCAAACACATCAATATCAGGTATCATTTAATAAGAGATACTTATGAAAAAGGATTAATTAAACTAGTGAAAGTCCACACAAATGAAAAATATGCCGATTTGTTTACAAAATCTTTTGATGAACAGAGATTTAAATATCTTGTATTAGCTATTGGTATGATAAACATTGAGTAGGTTTTTCTTAAAATTAATTCTTAATATTTCTTAACATATGTGTGTCCTAAGTTGTATAGTTCATCACTTTCATAAGCTCTTGTTTTCTTTGGATAAAAATCTTTTTGAAGACTTTCCTTAGATTTTTGAAAATTTTGATCCTTTGAGTAGATGGGCTATGAGGGAGATTTTTCTGTCACGACCTTTAGGAAAAGGGGAGGTCTCATCCAAATGGAAAGTCCTGCTCCATGTGGTTATCCACAACTTATCAAACAAGCATGGTGGATGGGACAAGATTCCTGAGGATCTCTCCTTCATTGTTCATGAGATGATTTGAGGGGTCAAGTTTAGGTACTCTCAGTTTGTTTATACAAATTTTCTTGAAAACTTGGACTCCTTAGAGTACTATATGTTCCCAAGATATGTTCAACACATTCTTAACTGTGAACAGAGCTCGAAGTTAAGGGGAATAGGTATTACTATTAAATTCAGACAGATGAAGCCCGACATTTTTAAAATACTGAGAAAGCCCACTGTTGGCTTCTCTGGGGTAGAAACAGCCCTTGTCCTAAAAATGTTAGAGCTCATTGCTTAAGGTGACAACCTAGCAGCACCAGCTAGTGTTGAACCCACACCTTCTACATCCTAACCACCTAAACAGACACAAATCACCCTCACCTACCAAAGAAAACACAAATGAACCCCTTCACAGACTATTCAGTCTATGAAGGTCCCCATATACTCACCCACACAAGAAGAAGTGGACACTAGAGCTACCACTTCTCCTGAGGAGTAGACCACTCACATTCCTTCAATAATCAGTGCTGAGGTTTCTCATGCTCAACCTGATGAGCTCATAAGCCTAAATGCCTTAAGCCATCACTCTGAGTCTCAACACTCAAGTGATAAACCTTCAGGGGATAGTTACCATCCCCGGCCTTTGAACTTAAACCAACCAATCCCCAACCTTGACTTCTATACTGATGAAGATTTAGGTTTCAGTGAGTACCATGATTCTCTCTTCTTTTCTCCTACACAAAAAGAGATGAGTGCTCCTGAGTCTCCTACTTCTAACCCACATCAGTTACCTACTACTGAGGTGGACACTTCTGAACCTGTTTAGTTTGTCCCTATGGAAGAGGCTCTCACTTTTGCAAGTGATTACATCTTTAAGACCTCAACCATGGCAACTCAGCCCACTGACATCTCAACTGAGGCTGCCAGTGAGCAGAGGAAATTCAGCAGCCAAGAACCTAAAGCTGGTGGCGAGAGAGAAGACTCTAGTCCAATCATCTCATCCCCTAATGATTCTTCTGATAAGATGAGGAGAATTTAAGACTAAAGGTGCCAAAACTGTCTAAAACATGCACCTATTTAGTCTCCAAGGTCAGTCACCTTGAATCTCAAGTGACTACCTTGCAAAATAGGGTCAATGAACAACAACTTGAGATTTCTTATCTTAAGGACAAACTAGTTGGGAGACCTTTAAGAGGAGCTCAACCAGGAACACAAGAACCTGTGGATGTGATTGACTTAACTCCTAGCTCACCTATGCAAGAGGGTGATGCTAACAAAAAGGGGGAGAAAGTCATTACAATCACAAAACCTAGGAGTTCTTCAGAGAGTGTGAACATTGAGGACTCACCATCCTCACTTGCAATTGTGCACACTCAGCAACTTCCTCAAGTTCACATTGATGTGGACTCCATAGACTCCTTCATACAGAGTTTGTTTGAGGAAGGAATACCAATGGCTATGTCATCTCCACCATCTTCAAATCACATCATTGGGTGGAGGTATGACAGCAACAGAAGAGCCCTCATCATTCTTAGAATTGAAGGGCATCAAGATGTCTTTAACATTTAGACCTTGAACTTCTATGAAGGTCTGGATCTAGTCAACATGCCACTTGTCAATCAAAGCCAATCAAGACAAGCTGACAAGCTGGCTCAAAGAATCCAAGACAGAATCACTGCAGAGTTCAGCTTCATAAAGAGACTAAGGCAATCAGGCAATGCCATCGGTCAACTGGATGTTGAGGCAGACCCTAAGAATAATTTCATAGGGAAAACCTTGACCGAAGGCCCAGTGGCAGAACCTGAGAGCCCTATCTTATTATCATCAACTACTACAGAGATTCATACCCTTATTGAGACACCTGCTCGTGAAGGTGCTTCTCAACCTCTCTCTGGCCAGAGCTTGGATGGTAGAGCAAAAAATAAAGGCCAAAACTCTCTCCACCCTTAGTCACAAAGGTCTGTGAGTGAAAAAGGGAAAAGAAAGATGACATCTAAGGATATTGAGAAGGAGGAGAGAGAGAGGAAATGGAAGTTGAGGGGAGAAAGTTTCTCTTTTAGGTTTGCAAGACTTATGAAAACTGCTATGAGGGTTGCCCCCAGACGAAACATTCAAGATGATAAGTTGAGGGCAGTCAGGATCAACTACTTGCAGACCAGGAACTATGACATTGACACTATCATTTCTCTCCCCTTAGAGGAGTTAAATGAACTGGCTGACAAAGAAAGGTCAAAGGAGAAGAAAGAGGCAGAAGATGTTGAGCTACTAGTACAAATGAAAGAAGGAAGAAAAAAGAAAAGGTTATATAAGCATGTGCCCACTCTCTCCCTAGTTCAAGAAAGTCCTGCACATGAGGATGTGGTTCAACAAGAACCTCAGGTAGACAAAGAAGAAGACATGATCAAGATGATCAACTACCTGAGTGTTAGAGGCCTCTATCAGGTATATGCACTTCTTCCCTTATCCTATGACTATGTTGAGTTTGAGTATAACAACTTGAACTTGAGATAGTCAAGGAAAGAAAGACAAATAAAAGGAAGCTAAGGGAAGAAGCTGTTAAGTCAAGAGCCATCATCCAAAAGAGCATGAAGAAGTCTACAGACAGGCAGAGGATGATGAGCTTCTTGAAGCTGTATGGATTCTTTGGAAGGAGACTTGGCTCTACGTCTCTATCCACTATGGATGAGCATATCAGGGTAATCAAGCAGAAGATCAAGAGTGGAGAGTTGATTGATTAGACTCCCCTCCAACTCAAGCTCCACCTAAAGTGGAGGTTAAGGTTGAATAACCAGAGACAACACAACCTGGACCTCCTGCTGAATCTCAGCAAGCTTCAACTTCTGATCTACAGCAGGGTCAGACTCCCTCTCCATCTAAACCTGTGAGAGAGGAAAACACAACTGAGAAAGACAAAGAAGGTCAATCAGGTGCTGTAGGCCAGTCTTCTCAGTTAAAAGGAACAAAGAAAAAGAAAAGGATGGCTTCAAAGCCAAATCCAAAGAAGAAGAAAGATACATCCTTTTCTGAACCTTCAGATGAGTTCGAACATCTTGAGGATATGTAGCCAGAGGATGCTACATCAACTCCAAATCAAGCAGCTCCTCTAGCAGCAGGAAGACCCATCTTGTCCGGGACATACACCACAAATCCAGAAAGATGGCAAAGCATTAGATATCAAGGCATTGAGTATGTCTACACATGGAAGGACATGTTCAATCTGCCTCTGCATGATCTCTTTGACATTAGAAGACATTTTGAGAGTCTGAGTGATCCTGATCATCTTATGAAGAAAGGGATGGTCATCATCATAATAAGGACTATTGATATTTGAAGTCTTCAAAGTGTTTTGGTAGCATCAGCCTAAGGGGAGTTTGTAAGGAATACATGTAAAGGCCAATGCAAATCAAACACTTCAAGTCTCCTACATGTTGTATAAGTACATTGAAGAAGAATGCTTCAGAAATTTCACACATGCAACAGAAATATTCTAAGTGTGAAATCTTTCTAAGCCAAGACCAATATCTTCGAAAGCTGAAGATGAAGTCTTCCAAAGCTCAACTCTTGAAGATAGATTTCTTCCGAGTACTTTTAGTATACATGCTTTATCTTATGTACTTTACATAAAGTTGGACCCCATTCCGCTGCAACTCTGTAAACTCACCAACTTGCATGAGTTGGTGAAAAGGTCCATGCTTTTAGTCACTCTACATTGAGGTCTTGAGTCTGTAACTTTCTTCTTCATGTACTTTATCCTTTTTGTATTATATTAGGATGTGAGCTATAGCCTGTCTTAGTCACAAGTCAAAAGGCAATCTGCCTTTTGACTCTACAATTGATTTTGTGTTGTGTTTAGTCAATTGTATCCAGCTGACCTTCAAAGTATGGCCGGTTGTAGGATGTATTATATGTATCTCAAGTACTTGTAACTTTCCTTTCTTCTTTGTAACACTTGTAAAAGAACATGAGAAGACAATATACTGCAATATTCAAAACCATCTCCTTGTGTATTTTGCTATCTTGTTCTGTCTATTATTTACTTGTGTTCTTTGTATTGGGATTTTCGAAGGTAATTATTTTCCAAAGCCAATTTTACTTCCGAAGGTAAATTTATACTTTCGAGAGTAATATGTGCTTTCCGAACGGAGAGTTTGATATGCTTCGGAAGTACATCTATGTATAATCAATCGCTTCTTCCAAGACGAAAACTCTTCCGAGAAGAATTCCCTTTGGAGAAATTTAGCTTCGGAAGATATGAAACAAATCTTCCAAAGGTAATTTCTCTTCGGAGAAAACCCATACTTAGAAATTTAGCCTATTGTAACATGGCTTAGATTGTTTTGATAAAAGACATTACACATTTCTAAAAGGTTTTTCAAGTGAGATAGACTGATCATTGTTTATCATTCCAATAGCCGTAGTAAGATATTTAAATCTTTGTTCATCAAAAGCCTTAGTGAATGACTTAGCATATTGTTCATTTGAGTCAACTTTGATTAGTTTGATCAGGTTTTTCTCATGAATATCTCTAATGAAATGGTACATGATATCAATGTGCTTTGTTTTGGAGTGCTTCACAGGATTTTCATTAATGGAGATAGCACTGTTGTTGTCAATATGGATAGGAGTGCTCATGAAGTTGAATCATAGTCTAGCATCTAGTTTTGAATCCACAGCGGCTGAGCATAACAACTTGTAGCAATAATGTATTCAGCTTCAGTAGTAGATGTATAGACACGGGATTGTTTCTTTCTTTGCCATGAGAGCATCCTTCCACCAAGAAATTAACATCCTCCTGATGTGGATTTCTTGTTAATGTTGCAGCCACCATAGTCATTATTTGAGTAGCCATATAGATTGAAGTTGCTATTCCTAGGATACCAAAGACCTAATTTAGGTGCTTCTTTGAGGTATCTCAGGATTCTCTTGGCTGCAACTAGGTGAGACACCTTTGGAGTAGCCTGATATCTTGCACAAATACATGTAGCAAACATGATATCCGCTCTACTTGTTGTGAGATACATCAGAGAACCGATGATTGCCTTATACTAATGTTGATTAGTATCCTCCCCCTCAGAGTCAGGACATAGGTTATGGTTTATGGGTATGGTGTCTTGGCTAGCTTGCAATCCTTCATATCAAATCTCTCTAAGATATTAGGGACACACATAGATTGATTGATAAAGAACCTTTCCTTCATTTGCTTCACCTGAATTCCAAGGAAAAAGTCCATTTTTTCCATGGAACTCATCTCAAACTTCTTCTTCATAATGCTCTCAAAGTCTTTACACATTTGGTCATTTGAAGAACCAAATATGATATCTTCAACATAGACATGAATGAGCACTATGTCTTTCCCAGACTTCTTAATAAAAAAAGTCTTATCAATAGTACCTATGGTGTAACCATTCTTTAAGAGAAACTGAGACAAAGTCTCATACCACAGCCTAGGTGCCTGGTGCAGCCCATGAAGAGCTTTATCCAGTTTGCACACATAGTTGGGTGTTGTGGGTCTTCAAATCCTAGAGGTTGAAGGCTTGCAAGCAAAATGTACGGAGGTGCACGGATCTAAAATGCCGTAAGCTCAGTTATGTGTAGTTTAGCTAACCCTTAAGGATACACGCAGGGGTCCAGTCTTTGTGACTGACCAGTGATATAGTACATGGATTATAGTGGATACTCACCTCGGTGTTGGTGCCAGGCTATGTGTGTTATGGAAGTCATTTATGATCTTCGGCCCAGTACCCGCTTTGTGGATACGTTTGAGGTGTAGTATACAGTTGGGATCTTTGTCTCTTACCTCGGTGTTAGTGCGAGGCTATGTGTGGTATGGAAGTCATTTATGATCTTTAGCCCAGTACCCGCTTTGTGCATACGTTTGGGGTATAGCTGATGACACTGATCCGGAAAGAGATAAAGAGATAAAGAAAGAATGTAATTAACAGTAAAAGAAGATAATAATGTTATTATCTATGTGTACGTACGATGTGTGATCATGTATGAATGTAGAGTATGATTTGATAAAGAGTAAAGAACGGTTTTAAATGAAAGTAAAGTATGTTTTATTTTAAAACTAGAACTCACTCAGCAACGCCGACTTTTATGTGTTTCCAGTTGGCAGGTAAAGGTTGTTGAGGATGGCACGGGGCGGCTACTTGGCTTGTTTTGGATGGCATCCATAGTTATAATTCTTTTGTGATATAATGCAACAAGTATTTTGTATCCTGATAATGATGTATTATTTTGCAAAAGCTTTTATAATGAAATGGAATGTTTGTTTTAATGTTTCCGCTGCAATGTTTTCTTTAAGTTATTGAAAATATGTGTTTTATGTGCGATGATTGACCAGCTGTAAGTGTCCCGGGAACGGGGCCTTACATTGAAGGACTTAAAAAATCCATCATAGTCGAAGAAGAAGGAAAGTCCTTTTCCAGCAGGAGGGTGGTGCATCGTTGAATGTCAACATTGCACCACACTTCTACCTGACCCGTTGAGTTGTTATAAACTCTCTTGTCTGGTATACTGTATCTAAGAAATATACCTTCTTCATTCTTCTCACTATACTTCCCAGTCTAAGTTTTCTTCAGAAACATGCATGGTGCACCAAATTGTTCGAGATACTCCAAGTTTGGTTTACGTCGCTAGATCAGTTTATAAAATGTTTTACCATGACGTTTGACCACCAAGACTCAATTTAGAGTGTAGCATGCATTACCCACTGCCTCGTTCCAAAATTTAATAGGTAGTTTGGAGTCAGCTAACATCGTTCTTGTTGTCTCTATCAAGCTCTGATTCTTTCTTTCAGTAACCCTATTCATCTGTGGAGTGTAGGCATATGTAAATTGATGCACAATTCCCTTCTCTCTACAGAATGCCTCCATCCACTGATTCTTGAACTCTGTTCTGTTTTCTGATCAAATCTGCCTTACTTTCAGCTTGTAGAGTGATTCCAAAGTAGTTACTAGATGTTTGAATGATTCAAATGTCTCTAATTTGGATTTTAGAAACATTACCCAAGAGAATCTTAAGTAATCATGAGTTACTACATAGCAGTACAGATCACCAGCAATGCTCTTTGTGCTAACTGGGCCAAACAGATCCATGTGAAGAAGCTCGAGTGGAAGGTCAATTGAATTAACTTTCTTGCCTTGTGAGACTTCTTGGTCGGTTTCCCTTTCTTACATGCTGGAAATTCTTGACAGTTACTCCATTCACTAAATCATTCTGTACGAGATGATTCATCTTCCTAAGATTAATGTGTCCGATTCTCCTATGCCAGGAGACTAAGTCCCTCTCAGTTGCCTTTGACAAGAAGCATTGGACAGTGTTCTCCGTTGTGGAGGCCTTTGATAGACCCAAGACATACAGATCATTATATCATGAAGCTAACATTAAGACTTTATCCTCATGGATAACATAATCCTTCTTCAGTATATAGCACTTCTTGTTGTCAAACACAACTTTGAATCCTTTATCACGGATCTGGAAGACAAAAAGTATGTTGTTCTGTAGTTGTTGAACGTAGTTGACCTTGTCAAACTTCACTTTCTCGTTTCCCACTCTCCGCGAGCGGTGATGTAACCTCCTTTGTTCCCAGCAAATGATACATAACCCCATTTAATTTGTTTGACGTTGAAAAGGAGAGACGAGTTCCCGGTCATGTGCCTGGACGCCCCACTGTCAATAATCCAGGTATTAGTGATAGCGCTGTAGCGGATACCCTGCATATTCAGAGGAATTGATTAGTCCAGGTTTAGGACCCAAGCCTTAAATGGCTTGGGTGACCTAGAATCACACATCATGAACTCAACCCACTGTCCATCAGAGGATGAGGGCACATTGTTCTTCTTCTTGTTCTCATTATCAGAGAACTTAGTTGATTTTTTCTTTCCATAAACCAGTTTTGTGTAGGGCCTGTTTGTGATAAACAGACGACTGGCTTATGGTTTGAACTTTAGGTTCACTAATACTCTTAGGTGGAGTATTAGATCTCATTATCGAAAAACTTGGTTTTACATCATAAAGTTCAATTTTCCTTTGGGAGTCTGATAATAATGATAATTAGAAGAAATATGTCTTCGTTTTCCACAACTGTAGCATGATCTCCCTTCTACAGGTTGAGGAAAATGTTTATGTGGGGTTGTGTTCGGTACGGGAGTGAGATGTGTCTGGTTGGGTTTTGTCACTTCTCTTTTAGATGGTTCGGCTTCTTTAACAAAATTAATTGTTTGAACATTTTTAACATCTTTAACCTTTAGTTTATTTGGACTTTGACGAGTAACACGTGTTTGGTTAACTGAATTAGTCATTTTGGGTTAAGATGTAGACGTGTGTGAACCTGACCTTAAATTAACCTTTTCAAATTTATCATCCAAGTTCTCCATAGGCATCTTTCCTTTTGATTTCAAAGTAGACTCTTATGTTTAGTGCTATTATTCATAGGTTTTCCCGTAGATTTAGGATCACTAACCAGAGGAGTGGACACTACATGATCCTTAACTGGATTGTTATTGATTGGTCTACTTTTAGTATTCAAAAGGATTACATGTGGTGGCGGCACAACCTTGTAACTCAACCCTTCCCCATTGTTTCGTTCTTTCACTAAGTTTTGAACTATGTGTGAAGAACTGGCCAAGTTGTGCAGTTTTTATTTTAAAGAATCAACTTCGACTTCTAAAACTACTTTTTCTTTTTTCTTTTCTTCTAAAGAATTTAAATTAAACTTTATGTCATTTGCTTGGTTTAAAGCAACAACCTCGGTTTCCCTTAGTTGTTTTCCCAAAAGTTCTATTTTTTCTTTGAAACTGCACTCATTTTGTTTTAAAATACGATTGGCCTTAGTGCAGAGTTGTAAATCGTTTACTAAATTTTCATTGTGTTCTAATAACCTTGCAAATTTTAGATCAATGCTATCCCTAAATTTGTTACATTCAGTGCAAGCATGTTCATCAAATAGTTGGTCATTAGAACTTACCTGTG
>BJCM01213518.1:0-14731 GCA_018326385.1 Flaveria bidentis
GTTTAAGTTTAGGTTTTGAAAAATTTATTTAACCCAATTCTCTTAAACTTTGGCTCTGATACCAACTTGTAAGGCCCCGTTCCCGGAGACCTCACAGTTGGTCATTCACAACATTAAATACATTAAACATTATAAATTTACAAGCTTAAGCAGCAGAATTATTTTAACAAAAGCCATTCATTTCATTAAAACGCTGTTGTTGAGCAATACACTATTGTTTAACCGATTACAAAAGAATTGTTTAATTGCATTACAAAACAACAGCAATAACAATCATGAATGGATGTCAGTCTTTCCCTGCCGAGTAGCTTCACCCTCGTGCCATCCTCAACAACGATTACCTGCCAATTGAAAATGTATAAAAGTCAGCGTTGCTGAGTGAGCTCTAGTTTTAAAAATAATAAAATACTTTCTGTAAGGTATACATATGAAAATACTCTTTCTATGAAAATTCATCTCTTTATATGTGAGCACGTATTAACTATACAATCAGGTGGTGCTTCTTCTCTTTACTGTATGCCTTGTCTAATCTGTACTTTTTATCTTTATCTTTCACTATTTAGGTGGACCAATGAGCAATACCCTAAACTATGTGCATGGGGGAAAATGGTGATGGGCCCTCTGGTTCCCTCAAAGGGCTCTAATTACTGTATACAAGGCCGACTCAATCACCTAGGGCACGCTACAAAGGTCCGCCAATCTCAATTGACTGGCCCCGTGTGCATCATAGGGTAGCTAACCCGCATCACAGTTGAGCTAATGACAACATGGTTGTGTCCCTCCTATAAGCTTGCAAGACTTGTTAACATTTTAATTAAGTTCCACTTCTCTTCTTTATTGCTCTTTCGCTTTATTATTATTAGTAATACTTTACGATATGATAATAAACACATTACGTAAAGTCATACACTAATAGTAATAATATTAATAATAATAATAATAGTAAAAATATGGAACAATCATAAAACAATCATAATTATGCATGAAACTAATCATTAACAAGCCCTGGTCAAACCTTAGTCAAAACCCTAATAGCACAAACTCCCAAAAATTTCATAATAAATTCCAAGGGTTTAGGCGCATGGACACTATTTGGGCGCATGAGCCCTGTTTGGGCGCATGAGCCCTGTTTGGGCCCATGAGCCCTGTTTGGGCACTTCATCACTATGCAGGCACATCAGCCAACACTTAACCGTTTTAACACTTAGGCGCATGAACTATTCAGGCGCATGAACACTATTCGGGTGTATGGATACTATTGGGGCACATGAACACTTAGGCGCATGGACACTTAGGCGCATGGACACTTAGTCGTCTGCTTACAAATTTCTAGGCGCATGAACCACTATTCAGGCGCATGAGTTACACTTAACATTTCTAAGGCATTTCCAGGTGCATGAGCCTTATTTAGGCGCATGAAGCTCCTGCTTAACATGTTTCTAGGATATTTTCGAACTCAAACATCATACTAATTATTTCCAAGCTTACTAAGGCTATTATAAACATGAACAACCTATAAGCATCAAAGAATCCTCATCAAACATACATAATACATACGGGTATACATACATAAACATTGTTAAATCGTTTTAATACATTTTCAGCCCCAAGAAGAGTTTAAAAACAAGTTAAACCGGGGTCTAGAAACTCACCTGGTGCAACTTTGGGTGTATCTTCCTTCTAACCCGTATGCAAATGAGTTCACACACCTAGAAACACACCAAACACACATACACGAATACACACACAAACACATAAGCACATAAGCATATAACCGAGACAAAACCCATCAAAAACACTTAAAAACTTCAAATTCTTACCTTGAATTCAACCTCTTCTTTTCTTCTTCTTTAAACCGAGAGTGTTTTCTGCTCTCTTCCTTTCTCTCTCTAAAATGACCGAAGATTGTGTGTAGAAAAGGTGATGGGCGGCCATGCCACCTTTATCACCAACTTTTCAAAGATTTTGTCATTTTGGACACTTGTAGTCCCTCTACTTGGGCTTTATTGCTTCTCTTTCTTTTATTCTTCATTTATTGTCTTTCTTTTAAAGGAATAATCGGGCGTTACACGTCTCAACGACATCATTCGTGCTTTATTATTCCACGCTCACCTTCCACCTAGTTTTTGGGTTAAAGCTCTTCACACTGCCACATATCTTCATAACATTCTTCCTACAAAAAATTTACATTTTCAAATAACTGCTTATGCCCTCTACATGCACCAACCATCATACGATCATCTTCGTGTCTTTGGGTGCGCATGCTACCCCAACATGACTGTAAATCAACAAATCAAACTCTCCCCTCGCTCCACTAAATGTGTATTTCTCGGATACCCATCCGATTTCCGGGGTTACCGTTGCTATGACCCCGCAACGGGGCATGTCCACCTCTCCCGACATGTCGTCTTCGACGAACGTGACTTCCCTTTCAAAGAGTTGTCCACTCAATCTAGTTATGCCTTTATAGATGATGACCTCAGCCCTCTACTTCACCCCTCATCCCATTCACGGACCAAACACCACCCACTTCCACCCCAGCCCAATCTCCTTCACCGGCCCATTCACCAGCTCACAAGCCAGCCCAATCCCCATCTTCGTATACCTCATCAGCCCAACCCATACCTAACAACCCAACTACCCCTACGACCCACTTATCTCCCACTCAAACCGCAGCCCACCCTACTCCTTCTCCTTATACCGATCAAACCAACAGCCCAACTTCACCTACTCGTTCTGACTCCACAGATTCATCCACTCAAAATGATCACCCTATGTTAACTAGAGCCAAAGCAGATATCACCAAACCTAACACCAAACACACCTTAACCACAACATCCTCTATTTCTCCGATTCCCATATCATATTTGAAAGCCTTATCAGACCATAATTGGCTTCAGGCCATGCACAAAAAATTTAGTGCTTTGCATGCTAATAACACATGGGAGTTGGTTCCCCGGCTCTCTGATCATCCGGTGATTTGTTCTATGTGGTTATTTCACCATAAATTTAAAGCTGATGGCACCCTAGATAGATACAAAGCTCGTCTCGTATGCAACAGAAAATCTCAAACGATTGGTATTGACTATACTGAAACATTTAGTCTGGTTGTCAAAGCGGCTACCATTCGTACGGTGTTATCCTTAGCAATTTCTAGAAACTGGCCCATACATCAACTGGATGTTAAAAATGCCTTCTTACATGACCATCTCCAGGAAACTATTTACATGAATCAACCTCCTGGTTTTATTAACCTGGATGCCCCCAATCATGTGTGTAAATGGAGAAAATCTTTATACAGGCTCAAACAAGCTCCACGGGCCTGGTATACACGCTTCTCAAGCTTCATTAAGTCTATGGGATTTCATAACAACTTGTGTGACACGTCTTTGTTCATTTATAAGAATGGTGATTAACTTGCGTATATGCTATTGTACGTGGATGACATTGTGCTTATTGCTAACAACCAAAGTCTACTTACACATATCATTGCAGCCTTATCCAAAGAATTTGCCATGATTGATATGTGTAATCTCCATCACTTTTTGGGCATCATGGTCACTCGAGACTAATCATCCATCACTCTCGGCCAAACACAGTACGCACGAGACATACTTCATCAGGCAAACATGAGTTCATGTAACCCCTGTCACACATCGGTTGACACCACCTCAAAACTTAGCTCCACTAATGGCAATCTTCTACCAGATGGATCTCTATATTACAGTCTCGTGGGAGCTTTGTAGTACCTCACCATCACTAGGCCGTAGATCACTTATTCCGTCCAACAGATATGTCTTTTCATGCATGTTCCTCGTGAATCTCATTTTGTCTTTCTCAAGCGGGTGTTACGCTACATACAGGGCACACTCCATCTTGGTTTACGGCTCACCGCATCATCGAATCATTCATTGATAGCCTATTCGGATGCCGACTTGGGCGGATGCCCAGATACTAGACGATCCGCATCAGGTTACTGTATTTTTTTGGGAGATAACCTCATATCTTGGTCATCCAAACGTCAACCAACTCTTTCTCGATCCAGTGCTGAAGCTGAATACCGAGGGGTCGCAAATGTCATAGCTGAAGCTACATGGATTCGCAACTTGTTTCTTGAGTTGGGGGTTCCAATACAGAAAGCTACTCTAGTATACTGTGACAATGTCTCTGACGTCTACTTGTCTGGTAATCCAGTCTAACACCAATGCACTAAACACGTGGAGAGGGACATTCACTCTGTGCGGGAAAAGGTTCAAATTACACACATTAAAGTCTTTCATGTCCCATCTTCCGCTCAGTACGCTGATATTTTCACAAATGGTCTCATGCGCTACCTCTTTGAGTCCTTTCGATCCAGCTTAAACGTGTTCCTGCATACACGTTCAAACTGAGGGGGAGTATTAGCGGACATTATTATGTTTACCAAAATTAGTTTGAATTATTGTTTTGTTTCTCATGTATTTACGAATACATTAATGGGGTTGATTGTCATCCCATGATTATATAATGAGCTTCTTATGTTCTCAATGATCAATCAAGAATAGAACAAAACATTCCTCAATCTTTCAAAATCCAATTAAGAACGAAAATACAATTTTAAAGTTGCATAATGAGAACACACATTTTAAAATTAGATTCGATCTCATGGAACACGTTGTGAATAATGTTGTTATCATGGTTTTGGATGAAGAAGAGTAATTTGTTTTACTATAATTGTTATTTTTCTTGTATTTTTTAAATTTTAAACTAGTTTTTTATTTGACGTAATTTTTACTTTTAATGAAACAATTTTAAAAATATGATGTGGTGTAGTGTAGTGTGAGTGTCCCCCCCCCCCCCAAATTGGTATGGTGTGGTGTGGTATGGTGTGGTATGATGTGGTATTTTTTATTGGTGTGTGTGACATGTGCACCCCCACCATCTTAATATAGTTGTGATTGTATGAAAAGATTATAATATCTTTTTCTTATAAAAAAGAACATGGATACATGACATCATCTTGTTCATTCAAAATATTTTCTACCATTGAATGAATGTTAATGAGTTAACAAACATTGGATAGGTAAACATTGTAACCACGCTCCATATCTGAGGGAATATTATTATACAAAGTGCATTTTCCTTGCGATTGTACAAAGTTTAAGGGTTTAGTTATCATGCAAGAACAAGCAATAATCATGCAAGAAAGATTATGGAATTATCACACAAAAAATACATTCATATGTGATAATTTCACCTTAGGATGATAATTCCATCTTCGCGTGACTATTATAATTTCACCCGTAATGTTTCTTCTTGTATGATTACTTTGTACATTTCGCATGAAAATATCACTTTGTGTATAAAACTTTTGGGTAAATTACAAATTATGTCTTTTATTTATACATGAAATTACACTATATCTCCTTTAGTTTCAATAACTATACCGTATGTACTTTTTTAAAAATAAAATGTACACTTATTGTTCTTTACACTAACTATCATCCAATTTAAGAGTTAAGCTAAGCATGTATTAAAAGGTGATGGGCATTTATGTATTTTGATATTTTGTAATTAATAAAGCATCAAAACTTTAATAAAGCATCTAACTTCTTCTTAACTTATCATTTAACCGCAACGTCGTTTGTTGCTGAAAAAGCTCTTCTCACCGAACTTTTAAGCTAATATCTCTAACAAGTGACCATATAACTTATCTTTCGATAGATTCAAATACTAAATGTGCAAATCGAAGAGAGAAATTACCAAATTTCACCGGAATTTCATTAGGAATCAAACCTTGTAGATTGTTATTAGAGATATCTACACATTATAAAAGTTACGGTTGTGGATGTAAAGTAGTTTAAGATTGGTTCAATTGACTAATGGTAACATGTGCCATTAAGGCAGGTGTTACGGGGATCGAAAATTTAGAGCTGATCTAACAATACTAGGGAGTCGAGAGGGCGGTGGAGGTTGAGTAGATGGTAGTGACACAATTGCTGTTGCATTTGACAATAGTTCATGTGACGGAGTAGACGATGGAGTGAGTGGTAGAAGAGGGTCCAATTGTTGAAGAGGATGCGACGAGTGTCTGTTTGGGACTAGGAAAGAGATAGTGTTGTGGTGTCAACGTCGACATCGACAGTGGTGGTTGGGGTTAGTGGGAGTGACGGGTTGCAAAAGGAGGAGGAGAAGGAAAATGACTGGAAATGTCCATGACAAATGATGTGTGGCATGTAGGAAATAAGTGTGATATAAGTGTGTTTTTAATAGTGAATATCATATATGAGTTTGAATATTCTTGATTGTTTATTGTAAGCAGGCAAAAGACGTAAATGCTTCTTTTGTGAGAGACAAATGTATGACTTAACTGAAAATTTGGATGAAGGTTAGTGTAAAAATAATACATGTGCAATTTTTTAATAAAATATTATTAAATGATATATATTCCATTTGCTCTATAATTTAAGTTAATTGTTGAACTTTTAATTAAAATGACACTTGAGTCGGTAGCTAAAGCTTAAAAACCTAGCACTCTTTAAACAACACCCAAAGATGGAAAATAGAAAATAACCAAGTGGGAGATTACTTAATTGCGATATTGACAAAACCTACCCAAAAAGTAGTCTTAGGTGCATAAGAATGAGGTTAAATATAACATTAACATATTCATATATTGTTGTATAACAACTCCATGTTCTTGGGAGTCTACTTATGCATATAAAAACACACACACATTCCACTAAAGATGAATATTATATTATTTTACATAGCAGATTTGGAATCTTTATGACTTTTTAAACTTCAACATATTACATTATTATACTATATATTTTATTGTAATCTTGAAACGATTAGCGCCGGTTTTAAGTCGTAAGTACGAAAATAAGTTGTTACTTTTCTACCTGTATACAAAAATGTGTTTGACAGCAAATATTGTAACGTATTAATGTTGTATTTTTAAAATACTCTTTATCAATTCTTTTATTAAGAATGAATTTTAAATTAAAAGCTATAAATGTTTATTAACTCATATAGAAATATGTTAGTACGGTATTTTATTTTCTATTGGCTAAATTAAATATTATGTTTTAAAAAATTTTCATTATTAGATAAACTAACTCGGGAATATTCGTGGTTTGTCACATGTTATCATTTCAATGAAATACTTTTTTTTTCTTTAACATTGAACTTATTGCATATATAGTTTTCATTAGTTCTAGTTAACAAATGTGAGCTTTAACAAAGGTGGTGGAGAGTGCTTCAGCTTAGCTCAACTCTTCTTCCAAGTTCAAATCTAGGCAACAACATTTCTTATTTAAAAAAAATATTTTTTAGATACGAAGAAATATACTATCGCATCAAGTTAGGCTTAAAAACTAGTTAAACTTATATTTTAAGAAACTATTATATTTTATATATTCTTTTAGATAAAATTAGAGTAAAGATTTATAGTTAATTTTTAAAATTAACACTAACCTCATTTGATTGTCACTTGTCAGTAATAGTGTGACCGGTTTAGCTAAAAATTCAATATTTAGAAATTTGAAATGAATGTAAAATGTCAAAGGTATGATTGACCAAATTATACACTCTAACGCTATCCTGATGTGTTAAATAAGATACTTTTTGAAGATGTCAAATGTTCAGCTCTTGCGACAAACTTTAAAGTAGAATTTGGAGTAGATTAACTTAAGATTTTGGCTGTAACAACATTTTTTTTAGGTTGTAGTTCATGACTTATAAACCAAACACATTTTGTCGACTCCATTTTCTCATTTCCAAAGGCATCAACCAAACATTACGGGTTCGTAGAGAAAAAATGTTTTTATTACTTTTCATTATAAATTTGGTTCTTTGAGAAGAAAAAGATTGCACACAAAGTATGTCGTAATGAGATACTCAAAGAAACACTAATGAATTCGCACAAGAGAGAAGAAAAACATAATTTATAAAATATAATTAAACCACTAATACATCTAAATCTTGATGAATCATTTGCTATACTCTTACAAATTTATATACCTGTATGAATGTCTGATCAAAACCCATCGACAATACCTAAATTTTCAAAAAGAAAACACAAAGAAAAATCAAAAAACATGACACGACATGACATGACATGATATTACAAGAAGTGGCACCGCAAACACTCAAAAACTGTATCAGTGCTTCAAAAAACCTCCAACTGTCACCACAAGAACATCATCATTAAACTGATTTAATCATCCTCGTACTTTGACCTGAAGAGTTGCAATAACCTGTGTTAACTTCATCATAATAATGTGGAACCCACCAAACCCTAATACTCTTGTCAAGACTACCACTGTAGAGCAAAAACCCACCTCCTACACTGTTCACCGATGCCTGTAAACATTTAACAGGACCTCCATGGCCTTTGACCACTCCAATCTTGGTCAACCCTTTGACCTCCCTTTTCCATATGCATATACTCTGATCAGTTGAACCACTGCACAAGATCTCACGTCGTATGCACATACACAAAATCGCCATTTGATGCGCTTTCACCTCGCAAACAGACCTCCAACTATCGAAATCTTTGCCACCCAACCACCCCATCACATACCCATCGGACCCACCACCGTAAACCACCGTGCCGTCGTCGGAAACCACCACCGAGTTCATCGATACGTCCTTATGACCCTCCATAATACCCTTCAATGAATGTGAGCTTTGAGGGTCCGATCTACTTCTCCCCCATGCTTTGATCTTCCCATCGGCCGAAGCCGAATACACGATCCCTTTGCTCGCGATCAGAGAGTTTATAGCGTCATCATGCGCTTTTATCGACTCCAAACACTTGAAGTCGGAGACCCTCCACACCTTCAAAGTTTTGTCCCAAGAGCCCGAGTAAATCAACCCGTTGGAGACCGATAAACACGATATGCTGTCGGCGTGTTCGATCCAAAGCCGCTTATGATGGCGCCTTGTTTGGACGTAATTGCTTTGCTTCATGAACTTCCCCAAGTAGTCCTTGGTGGTGGGAAGAGTGTTCACAAGCTTGAAAATGTTCTCAGAACTTCTTGAAACTTTCCACACCCTGATCCTTGAATCTTGATGGGCTGTAAACACCTTGTTTCCAACGGTCACAACCGCTTTTACGGACCCATCTCCTTGACCAAATTTGGTGAATTGGCGGAGGTCAGGCTGCTGCCATACGATAATATCTTTGCCATGGGACGCACTGAGGATGAATTCTCCACAGATTGATAGGCATGAGACTGAACCATCGTGTCCGGTGAGGACGGAGAGTGATCGATAGGAGGAAGAAGAGGGTGTTTTGGGGATGTTGTAGTGGAAGAAGCGAGTTGCGGTCACCGGAGATTGATCGGAGTCGCTGCTGCTGCTGCGGGTGGTGGCTGATAGGAGGGGGGTTGATAGTAGTTCCATTGAGTTTGGTGGGTTCATTGTGGGTTTCCACTGGTGAGATCAGATGTTGTTTACCGTTGGAGAGAAGATTTGGAGGATGAAAATTAAGAGAATGAATGGGGATCGGGTGCATATAAAGCAAAAGGTTACACAATTTTGAATGTTTTCTTTAATCCCTAGTGTTTGATGATATGTTTGTTTAGACCCCCTCACTTGCTAGGAAGTTTATAGATTATATAGCTCATTATTGTAGTGTTAGGTTTTTATGATAATGTTGTGGAGAATAATTACTCTAACAATCTAAGAGGAGTCTTTTATTATTTTAATCTCCTCAATTAGTCGGTACATATAACAAACCCTAAATGTATTATCATAACAACATATTTTACTAAGATTATATAATAATGATAGTCTTAATAATATATGTACATAGATGAGAAATATATTGATGGCTTCCAATGAGAACCATATAGTTTGAAAACAAATAACCATGAGTGTATTAAATGGTTTTCATTTTATCTTTTCTTGTTAACTATATATGTACGTATGATGGTCTTGGTAAATATCATTATTTATATAATAAGTTATGGAGTTATAACTTGATGAGTTTAAACACGGTGTATAAGGTTATGATGGCTATTAGGTAATGTGTTTTTCCATGTTTTCTAAGAGATTGTGATGTCATATAAAGTAAAAAAAATAAATTAATGTCACTTACATTTTATAAAAAAAAAAATCATGCAATGAACTCTTTCTAAATTATAACTGTACTTAACACTTTTTTTTTCAATCACATTATTTAAATGTATTCCCACTAATTCATTTTACATTTAAATTTATATAAGTGATTTATGGTTTAGAGTGTTAGTGAAATAAAGAATATGCTATATAAGCGAAAGGAGTACCGTGTATGAATGTTTTAGAAACCTATTTGGGAGCCATGGAATGAATATAAACAAATTTTAAGAGAAAGGGGAATAAAGTAGAAGATAGGTTTCTTGGGGGTTGAAAAGTAAAAAAAAAGTGGGATTATTTTAATGTTATATTTAAGGGACAACGGCTACTTTTGACAACTGTGAATGGGGCTTTTGAATGGGGCCCAGTGGACCGGCTTTGTTTGGTCCCTTTTCTCTCACATTTGGCCGTTGGAGAAATCATGAGACCGGGCGGCGTCATTGACTGGCAGTGCGCTCCTGCCTCCAAATATAAGCAAGTGGAGTATATTAGGCATGATTCAGGAGTTGTATATGTATTGTAGTACTGGTTAACGGTGATACAACACTCTCACAAGGTTGGAGAGAACAACAATTAACACATCAAATGGGTAACCGACAATTGAAACAAAGAACAAGATCAATGTAAAGTTAAAATAGAGATTGTATTTTGACTAGTGATTATGACATGTCGTACATCACATACTAATCTATTACAAAAATTATAAAAGTATAAGAGTGGAAAGTTATAGTCTCAAATACCTTAATCAACATTTAACAAAAATATGAAGAAATCACTAATTTGTATAAGTTGGTTAGTCTTAAGAGATGGCAGTGGAAAACAATTCATGTTTTGTCAAAAGCATGTAAGAGAAAACATGTCTTATCTGTTTTCGAAAGAAATTAGTCTCTTGGTTTCGAAATACTTTGTC
The DNA here is from genome assembly GCA_018326385.1 of Flaveria bidentis. Lineage (NCBI taxonomy): Eukaryota > Viridiplantae > Streptophyta > Magnoliopsida > Asterales > Asteraceae > Flaveria > Flaveria bidentis. The sequence goes on from BJCM01213518.1 coordinate 11,015, forward strand.
TTCAATCTTCGGAACACTTCATCTTTGCATTCGGAAAAATTGGATTTGACACTTAGAGAATTTATTTGTGTTTTTGTCAAATCTTCCAAATTAACTTCCTTTTACTTATGAATGCTTGCTGAAAGAACTTTGGTTCACATCAACGTCTAATATAACTTTTACAAACTCCCTTAGGCTAATACTACCAAAACTCGAGAATGACTTTTAATCTTGATCTTTATTTGTTTACGGTCCTTAACAAAATAAAAACCATTCGTTTCTCATTAGTTGGTCTGGGTTCTTCAGACTCTCAAAGTATCTTCTCATGTTAAAGAAATCATGCAAAGCAAGATCAAGCATATTTTGCCAAAAGTATATGTCTTGACCTCCTTGATCTCTTGTGACATACTGTCACACCCCGACCGACGGCGGAATCATCGGGGCGGACGAATGTGAAATGATTGTTCATAGCTCATGGAATTAAATAAATTGAAATAATATTAAAAGCCATTTTTTATTGAATAATACTAGACAAATAAGTCATTACACTACAACAAAGATTTAAAAAACAACATAAGTTACTTAATTAAACTAAGTCGAAGTCCTATATGAGCAAGAAAAATTCTTCAAGTAGCAATTCTGAAACATGTTAAAATCAAAGAGTCAACTATGAAAGTTTGTGAGTTTCTATGGGTTAGGCATAAATATATATATATATATATATATATACACACACACACACACACACAAAGATTTACAAGTAGCAATTCATGTCAATGGTTATGAATTATGGAAGTTTATAGAACACATATAGCTACAATCAATCCTTGACCAAGATCAAATTACAAGTTTATAACGATTAGCTAAGTGTATTTGGTTCTCATGATGAACAAGTCATACATCATCAGGAGCCGACAATACATCGACTTAAGCACCAAATAGGCTTGTCAGACCCAAAGATCTATGACGTCGCCAGGTTAGCAATATTTAATGATTGTCAACATATAATGTATCTCATATAACACTCATAATAATATCTATAGATACATGTTGTTCCTAGTTTATGAGCTTAAATGTAAAAGTCTTTTATGTCTTACACATATGTAATGAATTGATTCAATGAAATATAAATATGTGATTAATGTTTATTCATGTTTATTTGTTTCATATTGTTATTGTGTTGAGTATAAGTCATATGTATGAACTTATTATATAGGTTTGAAGTTATTGTACATAGTTCTTAATTAATAATGATTGAGAAATATGTTCAAACTAGTTGGATGAGTATTCATGCTAATGGACCATACGCATAAATACATCATGCTTATGGACCAGTCGTAAAACTGAACCAGGTGACTGGATCAGTCGTATGATTGAGACATAAGATTGAATCAATCGCACGACTGAAGCTTCAGTCGTGCGTATGACTCAGTCGCATGATTGAACCACGCTAATGGTTCAGTCGTACGAATGAAAACTACAAACCTATAAATACCACTTAATTCGTGGAAAAACATGAAAACAAAGAGAACACTTCGAATACTTCATAATTTCACGAACCCTAGCCGTCCAGAACGTCCAAGAAAGCCAATCTAACTTCAAAGTCCGGTCTTGATCGATTCCTACTCGTTCTTAACGTTTAGTTCACTCTTATATCGATCAGGTTATCATTCTCACTGATTGGATCGCCAATCAAATAGGATTCCACACTATTTGATCTGGTTTCACGCATTATTAGTTAGTATTCTGTACGTATATGGTCCTTGACAAGTGTTATCAGAGCTTTGGCTCTTGATTTTGCGTGGATTCGATTAGTTTTAGTGTTAAAACTCACGTTTTAATTCAAAAGGGTCACCACGTGTAACACCCTGTTATTTTCTTAAAGTCAAAGAAAGAAGAATAAAGTAAAGAAAAAGAAAGAAAAGATATTTTACCCAAGTTGAGGGTAAAAAGTATCAAAAGGACAAAAAGGTTTGAAAGTGGATGTAAAGTAGGCATGGTTGCCCACTCTCCTCTTACAACATCAAGATCTTCAGATTTTTAGAGAAAGAAAGAAGAGAGCAGAACTCTCAGTTTTAGAAGAAGAACAAGAAAGAAGTCGAATTCAAGGTAAGAATTCATGGTTTTATGGTGTTCTTAACCGGTTACATCCTCGGTTGTATGCTTATGTGTGTTGTGTGTGTTTGGGTGTGTGTTGTAGTGGGTTTCTAGGCGGTTGAACTCAGTTTCAAATGAGTTTGGAAGAAGCCATACTCAAGAGCTGCAAATGTGAGTTCTAGAACCCCTCTTTTACATGTTTTAACTGATTTTGGGACTGGAAATGCATGTATGAACTTTATATAAAATTAGGGTTTCATACCCGAATGTTTGAATGTGTGTATGTTGCGGGTATGGTGTGATTTTAATCTATGTTCATGCTTGTCGATGTTATGGTTGTGTTTCTAAGGCTTAGAATGCATGATTTAAGCTTAGAACATGATAGATGGTGTTTGGGGACTGAATCTGATGATAAGTGTGCCCTAGGCTACTCGTACGCCCAACAGTAGTTCATACACCTAAGTATAGAAAATTGCGTAAGTGTTGAGAAATGCGGATGGAAAGTCAATGCGGATGGAAAGTCAATGCGGATGGAAAGTCACTGCGGATGGAAAGTCAATGCGGATGAACAGTTAATGCGGATGAACAGTTAATACGGATGAACAAATGCGGATGAGTAAGTTCATGCGACTGAGGAAATGCAGATGAACAAAGTTAAAGCGGATGAGTAAGTTCATGCGACCGAGGAAATTCGGATGAACAAATTCGGATGAGTAAGTTCATGCGAATGAGGAAATGCGGAAGAACAAATGCGGATGAACACAAAGAAATGTGGATGAACAAAAAGAAATGCGGATGAACAAAAGGGGAAATGTGTATGAACACTTAGAATATTTTCTGACTTTTTGGGGAAAAAATGAAATGTAGGCTTTGACTTGGGAGGTTCCCGGGGGCTATGTAAGTTGACTTTTTGAGGTCATAGATGTTATGATGAGCATGTTATGATGTGTGGTTGATGCTTATTGCATGATGGTATGTATGATGTATGTTATGTATGTATGTTGATGCCTTGTATGGCGATGTTTTATGTGATTATGTTTATTTACCTGTTATGTATGTGTATCTTTCCTGTGGCTTTACGTTGAATGAAATGTAAGAATTATGTAACGTAAAATGGAAGATAATGAAAATAGGAACATAATGATAAGTGCATGCATTAATGAGAGAGGAAAATGAAGTAAGTCTTGAAAGCCTTGTATGTGGAAACACTCCCAATGAAGGGTGTTAGTTCAACGGTGTGTGGGTTAGCTACCCCAAAAGGGTGCACACCGGGGTCTGTCTTTATGACCGACCATTTGTATAGAACCTTTGTCGCTTACCTCTTGGTACTGTGGTCAGGCCACCGGGCGCAATGTATAGGGGTCTATGATAGACCTCGGCCAGTACTCGCTTTATGCTCGACGAATGGGGTATAGCACAAGACAATGGTACACCTAAATTTACCCTGGCACTGTGGTCAGGCCACCTTGCTCAATGTATGGGGGTCTATGATAGACCTTGGCCCAGTACCCGCTTTATGCATAATGGTGGGGTAAAGTTCATGGTTTTTGATGGGATGAAAAGAAGTAATGATGAACGTATGAATAAAAGTAAGAAAGCATGAATGAATGATGAAGATAATAATGATATTATCTATTTGTA
>BJCM01213529.1:0-25117 GCA_018326385.1 Flaveria bidentis
AACTCGTTAAAACGGGTGTTCGGTTTTACTCGGTTTTTACCCGAAACTTGGGTTCAAGCCAAGATTTGTCCTCCATATCAACCATATAATAACTAAAATATCAATAAAAACTCAAATTTAAAGTGTTTGATGTAACATGGTCGCTTAAAAGTTATTTAAAGTGCTTAACCGAGCGTTCGGTTTGGTTCGGTCTTTGACTCGATATGAATGCGAGGATGGTTACCACATGTCCAAAACCATTGAACTAAAAATAAGGTAAAACCTCCAGATCTAAACTCAAACAAGAAAGTTAAGCGAGTAAACTTCCCGAAAACGACCCAAACGGGTCTAAAATGCATAAATATGAGTTTGAATGCCCACAAGACTTAAATAAAGATGAAAATGGTTTTGTAAACATAAAATAACTGAAAATATCCAAAATTACATACCCGAAATGATTTGAAATGCAAGATTCGGTTCCGTTGACTTTTTAAAGTCAAACGTAAGCAAAACTAGCTAAAACAACTTACAAGATCAAAACTTTTAGGAGAAGAAGATGAAAATATGCAGGTGAAATGGTTGAGAATGAGTGATATTTATAGGAAAAGATTAGGGTTTGAGAAATGGGTAATGCGTTTGTCCGGTGGGTAAAAGGGTGCACTTTGATTCTTTTATTTAAAATTAATTTTGATTTAAATAAATTATCACCAAGTATGAAGACATGTTTGGAGGGTTCTAGAATGATTGTGGGTTAAGTCTTGGTTGGTTTGGATGGTTAAATACGAGTCCGGACCTTAAACGAACCGAAAACGTTAAAAAAACTGATTTTGCTAAACGAACTGTGGGTCACGCCACGACAAGTATGAAACATGATTACAACATAAAATCCATCATTTTATTAACATTCTAATATCCGAAGACCAAAACGAGTCGGGTTTATAATACAGAATAACAAATACAAAGCTAGTCGAAAATGACGAATGTCACAAGAGAGTTGCAAACAACAATGAATTCTAGAATATTTAGGTTATGCTTATCCTCAGGTCAGTGCCACCGCATAGCAGAGAGGCACACAACCTATCTTCTTGTTCGAGCAATTATTTTCTTTTTGCACATATCGCACCAACAACATAGGTTGTTAGCTTGATTGCGTTTTGCATTTTTCATGTGCTTTGCTCATATTTTATGGTCTTCCGCACACATATGTGGCGTTTATTTTGCTCCTCACCCCTTATTGGAACATCATTGATTGTGTTAACCAGGGAAAAGATGGGAACCCACTGCAAGTTGAACAACTTAGTTTGTAATTGAAACCACCAATGAGGTCTACTTGTCTATTGTGTTGAATCTACTGACACATCATATAATGAACCCACTGCAAGTTGAACAACTTAGTTTCTCTATATTTCCTTGGTAGCCTATTAATTTTACTATTATTTTTCCTTTTATTTTGCTTAGAATTTTCAGACTTAAACTTTGATTTTTGCATCTTAATTAGTTAAACTTTTTGAAGTCCCAAATAATCAATTCCCTATGTACTATCATTTTCCAAATACGTTGAATCAGTTTCACAAATTTGATTTCTTTTCTTTTAGCTAATCTGTCCTCCTCCCTTATTTTTTCTAAATAATCAAATAAAACGACTAATTTAATACTAATCTAATCTATTCTCCCCCTAAAATTCTAAAACCAAAAATATATTTTTTTAGTTTTTTTGGATTTTATAGAAACAGGAAATTAAAATAAGAAAAATAAAAGAAAATAAAAATAAAAAATAAAAATAAAAAATAAAAAGTTGTCGAACTAAGCATTTTCATCCTCTGTGATCACATCACATTTCTTTTTCACGCCATTAACCTCTAATAGATATAGAAATCTCGGTTTATCAAAAGCTTTTGTGTAGAGGTCGGCGCATTAAAATCCGTATTTGTTTTAAAGACATCGATTAAATGCTTTTCAAAACAATCACGTATAAAGTGATACTTTATGCCAATGTGTTTAGTTTTAGAATGTTGGACTAGATTTTTAGTTACTGCTATAGCAGCAGAATTATCAACATAAATAGGAGTGTTAGAAAATTGCAAACCGTAGTCCCGTATTTGCTGTTGAATCCAAATGATATGCGAACAACAACTTGCAACAACAACATATTTAGCTTCACAGGTTGACAGAGCAACCGATGTCTGCTTCTTACACTGCTAGGTGACTAATCTCCTCCCAAAAAATTAACATCCTGCAGACGTTGACTTGTAGTTCATTTTGCAGCAGTCGTAATCCGAGTCACTATACGTTGTAAGCTCAAAGTCATCACCATGAGGATACCACAACCTGAGTGTTGGAGTATCCTTCAGATAACGAAATATTCTTTTAACTCCAATGAGATGGTTGACTTTGGGTTTTTCCTGATATCTAGAACAAAGACACGCCGCGTACATGATATCAGGTCATGAGGCTGTGAGGTACATGAGGGATCCGATTATTCCTCGGTACATGGTGGCATCCACCAGATCACCATTTTCGTCGGGTGCCACATCGTGGTTTGTAGCAAGTGGAGTCCCAGCTGCCGAAGCATTCTCCTTATCGAACTGATTGAGGATATCGCCTATATACTTGGTCTGATATAGAAATATTCCCTTTGGTGTTTGATCCACCTGTAACCCGAGAAAGAACTTCATCTCTCCCATGACACTCATCTCAAATTCAGCTTTCATTACTGCTTTAACTTCTTTACACAATTCTTCATTTTTGGAACCGAAGATTTTGTCATCAACATAAATTTGTACAAGCAGTAAGTCACCATCCTTTTCTTTGATGAACAGTGTACAGTCAATCACTCCTCTGCGAAAAGCCGTGTTTTACAAGATGAGTTGAGAGATTTTCATACCATGCTCTTGGAGCTTTGTGGAGCCCGTAGAGAGCCTTATCCAGCTTGTAAACTTTGTCCCGATGATACGGATCCTCAAATTCGTCAGGTTGACTAACATACACTATCTCCCAGAGATTTTACCATGAAGGAAGGCACTCTTCACATCTAGTTGATAAACTTTAATCTTCATATAAGATGCATAAGCTAGGAAGATACGGATTGCTTCCATTCTTGCCATAGGTGCAAACATTTCGTTGTAATCATTTCCTTCGACTTGTCGAAATCCTTGTACTACAAGTCGAGCCTTGTTTCTGATTATGACCCCTTGGTCATCTTTCTTGCATTTCAAGACCTATTTAGTGCCAATGACCTTAGCACCTTTTGGTCTATCCACCAGTGTCCATACTCCTAACTTCTTGAATTGAAGATGTTCTTCTTGCATGGCACTCACCCATGCCTCATCATTTAAGGCTTCACTTACATATTTTGGCTTAAATTGAGACACAAAACATTGATAAACACCATCGTGAAGATAGACTTTTTCCATGACAGAGGCATAATCAGCTGAGTATAGCTGATTTCTTGTCTGTACTCCTGATTGTACATCCCATATGACGTTGTCCAGAGGATGATATACATTAAGTCGAGATCCGGGAGTGGTGGGAATGACTACTTCCTGATCCAGATTGTAAATTCCTGGTTCAGTATCTGTAGCCATTGGAGTGCGAGGTTCTGAGTTGTTAGAGGCATCAACATCTGATGCTTGGGTACTTTCAGTAGCAGGAACCTGTTCATCCTGTTCCTCCTGTTCCACCTGAACATTCTCCACTTCTTCATTGTCAGAGGAAGAGTCACTTACCTCCAGTGCTCCCCCTAAATGACTAGAAGACTCACCTTGTGAACCTGATGTTGTCGAGTCTAGTGACGGTGTGTTTAAGACATCGTACATCATCTTGGTCGATAACTCATCGTCAGAAGGGGAGAGAAGGATGTTGAAGGATTTAAAGAATCTATCATAATCGAAGAAGAATACGGGTCCTTTTCCAGCAAGGGGGTGGTGTATCTCTGAACGTCGACGTTGCACCACACTTCTACTTGACCCATTGAGTTGTTGTAAACTCTCTTATTCGGTATGTTGTATCCTAGAAAAATTCCTTCTTCAGCCTTTTCACTGAACTTCCCTAACTGATTTTTCTTCAGCAACATACATGGTGTGCTAAATGGTTCGAGGTACTCTAGATTAGGTTTACATTTGGAGTAACTCGTAACACGTTTTACCATGACGTTTGACCACCTGGACTCGATTTAGGGTGTAACATGCATTAGCAACTGCCTCATTCCAAAATTGGATGGGCAGTTTCGAGTCAGCTAGCATCGTCCATGTTGTCTCTATCAAGCTCCTGTTCTTACGTTCAGCAACTCCGTTCATTTGTGGAGTGTAGGCAGATTGGAACTGATGTACAATTCCTTTCTCTTTCCAGAATGCCTCCATCCACTGGTTCTTGAATTCCGTGTTGTTGTCTGAGCGGATCTGACATACTTTCAGCTTGTAGACTGACTACAAAGTAGTTACTAGCTCTTTGAATGATTCAAATGTCTCTTATTTGGATTTAGAAACATCACCCAAGAAAATCTTGAGTAATCATCCGTAACTATAAAGTAGTACAAATCAACGGCAATGCTCTTTGTACTGACTGGGCCAAACAGATCCATGTGAAGAAGCTCAAGAGGCAGATCAATTGAATGAACTTTATTTGCCTTGTGAGACTTCTTTGTCTCTTTCCCTTTCTTACACGCGACACATAAATCCGGTAGTTGGAAGTTCTTAACATTTACTCCACACACTAGATCATTCTGGATCAAGTGACTCATCTTCCGTTGATTTATGTGCCCCATTCTCCTATGCTAGGAGATGGAGTCTCTCTCTCTGTTACCTTTGACAAGAAGCATTGTACTTGATGATCGGTTATGGAGGCCTTTGATAGGTCCAAGACATATAAATCGTTATATCTTGAAGCTGACATTAAGACTTGATCCTCCGGGATTACATAATCCTTTTTCAGAACATAACACTTCTTGTTGTCAAAAACAACCTTGAATTCTTTGTCACATATCTGGGAGACAGAAAGTAAGTTATTTTGTAATTGTTGAACATAGTTGACCTTGTCAAACTTGACTTTCTGATTTCCCACTTCGCCTTGAGTGGTGATGTATCCTCCTTTATTTCTAGAAAATGAGACATGTCCCCCTTTAAATTGTTTGACATTTGAAAGGAGAGACAAGTTCCCGGTCATGTGCCTAGACACCCCACTATCAACAATCCAGGTGTTTGTGATAGCACTATAACAGACACCGTACACATTCAGAGGAAATTGTTAGTTTAGGTTTGGGACCCAAGCCTTAACTGGCTTGGTGACCCAGAGGAATCATACATAATGAATTCAACCCGCTGTTCATTGGAGGGAGAGGGCATATCATTCTTCTTCTTGCTCTCATTGTTAGACACTTGACTAGACTTTTCATTTCATAAGCCAGTTTTGTGTAAGGCCTAATTGTGATAAATAGACGATTGGCTTACGGTTTGAACTTTAGGTTCATAATTGAAGTCCATTTTGAAGAACTTGGTTTAGTATCATGAAGTTCAACTTTCTTTCTTGGTGTCTGATAATAAGGACAATTAGAAGCGATGTGTCCTCTCTTTCCACACGTGTAGCAGGATCTATCTTCTACATATTGGGAAAATAGTCTCTGTGAGTAAGTGTGTGATACCGGTGTGACTTTGGTCTGGTTGGGTTTGTACACTTCTTGTTTAGATGTTTTAATTTCTTTAACAAAATTCATTGTTTGAATGTTTTAACATCTTTAGCCTTTTGTTTATTTGGACTGTGATGTGGAGCACATGGTTGGTTAATTGGTTTGATCTTTTTGAGTTTTGAAATAGACATGTTTGAACCTGACTCTACATTAACCTTTTCAAACTATACTTCCAAATTCACAATAGGCATCTTACCTTTAGATTTCAAAGTGGCCTCCTTCTGTTTAGTGATAGATTCTATAGGTTTACATGTGGAATCTGGATCACTAACTAGAGGAGTGGACACCATATGATCCTTAATAGGATTGTTATTTACTGGTCTACATTTAGCATTTAATAATATATCATGTGATAATGGAACCACTTTGTAACCCAACCCCTCCCCGTTATTTTGTTCTTTCACTAAGTGTTGAACTTTGTGAAAAGAACTAGTCCAACTGTGTAGTTTTTGTTTTAATGAGTTGACTTCGACTTCTAAAACTGCCTTTTTTTCTTAGTTTCTTCCAGGGAGTTTAATTAGAACTTTATGTCATTTGCTTGATTAAAAGTAACAACTTCGGTTTCCCTTAGTTGTTTATTTAAAAGTTCTATTTTCTCTTTATATCTATGCTCATTTTGTTTTAAAATCTGATTGGCTTCTGTGCACAGTTGTAAGTCATTTACTAAGCTATCATTGTGGTCTAATAACCTAGAAAATTTTAAATCTATGCTTTCTCTAAATTTGTTACATTCATTACAAGCACGATTTTCAAAGAGTTGGTCTTTGGTACTTACCTGTGAAGATTCGGTTGAATCAGCCATCAGCGCAGAGTTTGACTCTTCAGATGCTGGAGATTCTAAACATGTCGTCCTGAGATCTTCTTCAATCAGATGATTTACCACATTCGCAGTATCTTCAATATCTGACATCATTAGTTCAATTGTTATTTCACCTTCACTTGTAGTGTCATCATCCAAACCCTCAACATTTTCAATGTTCGATTTACTCGAAGATACAAAAAGAAAGGTCCAATCTTGACCTTCGTCGTCTTGTGCAGTTAAAGCCTTTGTATCTTTGCTTGACAAGGTAGCTCCACTCGTGGGTTTGCCTTAACGGTTGAAAGATGAGAATGAATTACCTTTACCTATCTTCTTGGGCTTAACACATTCACGTTTGAAATGCCCCTTTTCTCCACAACCTAAGACTTATTCACTCGTGCGAATGGAGAAGTGAGAATGGGCCAATCGTGCGATTGAACAAATGCGGATGGGTCAATCGTGCTATTAGACAAATGCGGATGGGTAACCGTGCGATTGGACAAATGCGGATGAACAATGCAAATGGGGTGGTTTAGTCGTACGATTGAAATGGGCGACTGAGTTCAATCGTGCGAATGGGAGGTGGGATTGAGTTCAGTCGTGCGATTGAGTCAATCGTGCGACTAAAGGCTGCTGTTTTTGAAAATTCGAAGGTTTTTGATACTTTGACACAAAAACATGAGTTTTCAAGAACGCTAATCTGCCGTATGTCGAAAACTTAAACTTTTAGACCCGGAGACGTTGAAAACATTGTATTACTCAAAAAAGGTGACTCTTTGGAATGAAAAACGTGATTTTTGCACCGAAACTAATCGAATCAAACGCAAAAATCAAGAGCCAAAGCTCTGATACCACTTTTTATATGGTCGTGTACGTACGAAGTACTAATTGATAATGCATGTATACCTAATCAAATAGTGCGGAATCCTATTTCATTGGCGATCCAATTAGTGAGAACGCAGTTTCGATCAATCTAAAGATTAATGAAATGTTAAGAACGATTAGAACACGATCAACTGCGAACTATGAAGTTGGAACAGGTTCTCTGGAGTCTTTGGACGGCTAGGGTACGTATGTGAGTCGAAATTCTTGAAGTATTCGTTTTTCCACGAAATAGGTGGTATTTATAGGTTAGGGTTTGTCAATCGTACGACTAAACCATTAGCATGATTCAGTCGTGCGAATGAATCATACGATTGATCCATACGCACGACTGAATGTTCAGTCGTGCGACTGAGCCAATCTTATGTTTCAATCATGCGACTGATCCAGTCTCCTGGTTCAGTCGTGTGACTGGTCCATTAGCATGAAGTATTCATGCATATGGTCTATTAGCATGGTCCATTCGCATGAAGACTTTATACGATTAAGTTTGAAAACGTTTCTCAATCATTATTGACTAAGAACTATGTAAACAACCACAAACCTATATAGTTAGTTCAATATGTGTTGTTACACAATAAACAATGAAACATTAAACATTATAAGCATCAATCACATATTTCATTTCATTCAACTCATTCATTACATATACGTAAGACGTGAAAGACATTTTACATTAAGCTCCTAAACTAGGTATATATGTATCAATAGGTTCGAACCGGGCCTTTGCCACTTTTTATTTTAATTAAATTTTTTACATTTTTATAATTCATTAAATTATTATCATGTTACTAAATCAAAATAAAAACTATTTTGTTAACTAAAACATTTTAGAAATTATTAAATAAATTTTAAAGATTTTAAAACTTATAATTTTTTAATTTAATTACTTTTAAATAATAACAAAGGTTATATAAACATTATTTAATCATTTATATGATTTAGATGTTATAAATCTATTACGTCTCGAACTTAGATTATTTCATAACATTTTAAATCAACTACTTTAAATAATTTATTATTGAAATAATTATTTATTTAATTAGTCATTTAATGTCATGAATAGTTATTAAATTAAGTATTTATTTTCTCAAATTATACTTAATCTTTTTAAACCAAATATTATAAATTAAATAATTTAATAATTCATTACCGTTCTCAATCTTAAATGATTTATTTCATTGTTGTTGAATTCAAACATAATTGATTGCATTATTTATTGATTTAATCATTAAAACCCTCAATTTTCAATTGAAACTCTAATCCATGTTTAGTAGATAATCATAACCTTATTCTAATTTTAAGACATCAACCCTTAAGTTGAATCATGAAGAAATCGTTGGAAAATATTATTTTCTCATTATTATTCAAAAGTGCACCTTATATACCGTTTGAGTTTACATGCCTCTTTTTACTTTATTTCACACCTTTTGGGATGAAACATGTTTAGCTTATAAATATACACTGGTAAAACATCTCCATACTTGTAACGCATGAGCAATTCGTTTATAAACTTGTCATGGCTATTTGAGATATTTGTGAGCCTTATATCATAATTATCTTGTAAATTCAATCATTAACTATTGCTAGCCTAGCGACGTCATAGATCAATGAGCTTGACAAGCCTATTTGATGCTAAAACCAAGGTTATTGCAGGCTCCTGACAACTTATAGTTGATATCTTTGTCAAGGTTTGACTGTATCATTATGCTATCTATATTCTTGCAATATTTCTTAACCTATGACATGAATTACCTCTTAAAAGTTGTTTTTATACGTATGTACAAATTCATGGAAACTCACCAACATTATATTTTGACCTTACTTTTCACATGTTTCAGGATACTACGTTGAGGAATCCTTCTTGCTATATAAGACTTGGACCTAGTTTAACTAAATATTTTATTCTGTTGTTTAAATCTTGATTGTATTGTAATGAATTACTTGTTTAGTATTAATCAATGAAACATGAATTTTAATATTATTTCAAATTATTTAGTTCCATGAGCTATGAACAATCGTTTCATATTCGTCCGCTCCGATGATTCCGTCGTCGGTTGGGGTGTGACATTTATGTATATGACATGCTTATCATTGGGAGTTATGATAACATGATTAGTCTACAAAAGATATGTTGAAAGAGAGATTTGACATGAAAGACATGGGTTTAGCTGATATGATTCTTGGAGTAAAGTTGATTAGAACCCAAAGTGGTCTTGTGATAAGTCAATCTCATTATGTTGACAAGATCCTTGAAAAATTCTATGTGGAGGACAAAAGTGTTGCATGGACTCCATTTGATATCACTCATCATCTCTCTAAGAATATAAGAGAGGGTGCTGCTTAATTAGAGTACTCAAGGATTGGAAGTCTTATGTATCTCATGACTTGTACCCGATCAGACCTTGCATATGCTAAGAGTAGGATAAGTGGGTACCTTAGCAATCCAAGTTTTGAACATTAGAAGGCTATGACAAGGCTCTTTAAGGTATTTAGGATACACTAGGAACTATGGAATGAACTATGGTCAAGATCCGGTTGTTATGGAAAGATATACCGATGCAAACTGGATATCCAACATAATGGATTACAAATCCACTAGTGGTTATGTGTTTAACCTTGGGGGAGAAGCTATAGCTTGTAAGTCATCCAAACAAACTGTTATAACCGGATCAACGATGTAATCTGAATTTATCGCTTTAAATAAAGCTAGAGAAGAGGCGGAATGGCTACGTCAGTTCTTGAAATATGTACCAGGATAGCCAAAGCTTGTAACGGCTATTTCCATACACTGTGATTGCCAATCAACAACTAGTAGAGCTCAAAGTACAATTTATAATGGAAAATCAAGGCATATATGGCGTAGACATAATATGAAATGACAACTACTCTCAAATGGAGTTATCACTATTGATTATGTGAAGTCAAAGGATAACATTACGGATCCATTGACAAAAGGATTAAGCGGAGGGTTAGTATACAAGTTGTCGAGAGGGATGGAACTAAAGCCCATGGAGTAAGTTTGTATGAAAGAAAGCCTATCCTAGAAGATTGAAGATCCTAAGATCTAGGATCAATAGGACAACATAATTGTACAAATTATGGTCACTGTGGGGGAGTACCCAAAACCATAAAATGGAAATTGCATATTTCCTAGTCCATTCCTAATTTTAATCATTGATATCATAGAAGGTTGAGCCTATGGCTTTTACTGACATATGTAAAGTCACCTATGCGAGAGAAAAGTGGGGTTGTTTCGAATGGATTTGTTAGGGTACAAATCCTAGAGCTCTTGAAGAACCAGGTTATTGTTCCATGATCAAAATGGACACAACAATGAGGGGCTAGCCAAACCAAGGAGAATATTGTGTAAAGTGTAATAACGTCAACATAAAAAAGGGTTAGTTTAATGACATCGAGTCTATTAATCGCTAGGAGACTAAATATACTTCTCAAAGGAAGGTTCAAAGTGAATATCTACATATCCTGCAATATTCAACTTCTAAAACTAAATCTTGATACTTGAGTACAAAGATCGATTTCCATTCATCGGGGATTGTTGGAAATTTAGTGAAAAAATATGTTTTTCACTCATCTTGGACATTAATAATTAATTGTATTTGTTACAATTTAATTACCAAACCATTTCATTTGTATTCTCCTAAGTGAGAGGAGCACAACAAACTAAACCGTGTCCAAAACAGAGCTAAGATGAATGAGATATCGATGTTCGGAGTTGTGTGGTTGAAACACAAAAGCTGTGAAAGACAAAGTGAAATTTGTTGTCCCACATTGATGGAATAGTGAACTATAAAAGAATTTATAAGTTGGATTTTCCTAGGTTTTGTGTTCCCACATATGAGAGGGACATCTAAGGTCAAACAAAAGGGTGTGAAGCACCCAACACCCCCGCGCTCGGGCACGAGCTCAAGGCGATGTGCGCAATGTGGCGCTATGATGGCGCACTTTGCTCATCTCCGCGAGCCGGTTAAAAGCCGTCTTTATATATTTGAAGTGCTTATTGACTGTTGAACTTCCTCTGTTGTAACAAACGGTCTGTTCATATTCCTCTTAATAACTCTTAATAATTCAGGCTTTAACAAAGGAACTCTTGAGTTAGCAACTCGTAACTGCCTCTGAACTCATAGCATAGATATACAAGACTTGGTGTCTTGTGTAAAGGGTGCTTACATGTTTCACTACACACAGCAAGAAGAATTCTTTGTTTTCTCGCAACTTCGTACTCTAGTTTCAGGTGCTAGGCTGACTCCGGAAGTACTTCTACTCTAGCAGTTGTATCCTGTGAGATAGAAGGGATTCACTTGGGTGGCCCAAAATCTGTTTTAAGGGATATCTATTTAACATAAATCCTCAGCCATTATTCTATTTACTTTGTTTGATTTGCTATTTGTTAAAAAATAGTGTTATTTGTTTGTTTAGTTTCATTTGCATTGTAATCAAGTTCTTTATCAATAAAGTGTTTTATTGTATTTTGTGAACAATGTTCTTACACGGAGCACATGAGAGCTGAGTGATCGATTGATCGAACACGAGTTTCGTTTCTCATACAAGGCCCAAAAATTATATATGAGTTATTCACTTTGTATAATAAAAGGCTTCTTTTTCTTATCTCGTCCAGGCCCAATATTTTTCGATGATTCTTGGTGACAACCCTAATAATCAGTGCATCAAGTAAGTAAAATGATTTTATTAATAATATGTTGTTGTCATTTGAACTCACACTGTAACTTCTCGAGTCAAGTCATACAAAGGCTACATACCAATGAAATGACGAGCGGATTCCAAGATTAAAATATGAAAATTTTATAGTGAATTGGAATATGAAAACTTTAAACTTAATAGGAATATGAAAATTCGAATATGGGCCAATACGAATAAGTTGAACCATAAGAAAAGGTAAATAAAAATATAGGTCTTCCTAATAAAAATAAATAAACATTGTGTAATTAGAATTCGCTCTGGGTTCAATAATTACAAAATTCAAATCGATTGGAACCGAATTTGAAATTCGATTTGAATCCTATCTTAGTTTGAAAAATCAAAACAATCTGTTTGAGTTTTGTATTTTTCAAGTCTCATTCAAATAACGGTGATAAATAAATAGCTTGAGTCAATAGACGTGAGGAGTAATACCTTTAGAAAAAAAAATGAATACGTGTTGAAATAAGTTGGCAGGTAGTTGGTGTGGCAAATGGGTTGTATTGAAAAATGATTTCGTCACTTTTAAAAAGGGAAAGACTTTTATCAACATATTTGGCTTTGCTTCTCAAGTCTTCTTTACTTGTGAAAATTGACAACAAATTGTCTATAAAATTAGGTTTTACCAACTACCACTCTTTGACTATATTATCTTAAAAAAACAAAGGTTTTGAATGTAGAAGTTTCTAAGGAAATCAATTATAGTTTACTGCGAAAAGACAAATATTAACTTAATGGACACATAAAGTTATGTGATTTACATTCTAAAAACATATATAACGAAACAAAAATCCTAGAAAGATGTTGAATCATGTATTCAAATCCAAGATAATCGATTTTTAAAACCCTTATATAGAAAGCTTATAAATCCGTCTTATTGAAATTTATATATATAATGTAGAGGCAAAGTAAATTTGAATAATCCAAATTGTTATGCATTAACAAATAATAATTTATACCATTAATTTATCTGATTATAATATTAAGTTTCATTTTTATTACGAATTGTCTATGCATCTACTCATTTTATTAGAGGTTCAAAGTAGCTACACGATACACTAATAGGAAGATCCACCCTCTTTAACATCGATCCTCCATTATTAAGTGGACCATGGATTGATTTCAATAGTTTTACGAAATGAATGCGTCTATCATTGTAATTTAAAGATGACATCAAAATTGTAGCCACATAAATCTAATTCATGGAAAAGATTTATAAACTAAAGCCTGACATTCTTTTTCCTTTGTTTAATGATGATGTTTTTCCCTCGAAACCATGTGGCATAGATTAATCATCCTTTTTCCATTATTCCCATTCGTATATATCATTATTTTTATACGTCTCCATCATTCAATAATACACATAACAGCCTGACGTTCTTTTTCCTTTGTTTAATGGTTATTATTATTAATCTTTTTACTTTAATAAAAAGGTATACTGAGATAATATATGTCAACATCATAATAATCATTACCAAATTTTTTCTACATCTCTCTTCTATTAAATAATTATCTTACTTACTAATACTATTATTTAACATTTAAATTTAATAAATTAAGAAAGAGATATATTTATTGATGTTTTTTCTAAATAAACAAATTTTATAAAATTATAAATTTTCTAAAGCATAAAACTTCTTTAAAAATACGTAACATTTCAAAATTGGTATTTTTAAAAACTGTTTTTAAAACTAAAAATAATTAAATTTGGAGTTATAATAAGGAAAAATTTTAAAAATGATATTTTTATACGGTGTGTTTTAGAACAAAATGATTATATTTTTTAATTTTAAAAACAAATTTTTAAAAAGTTGATATTACTGTTTTATTACTTATACTCATTTTTCATACATAATTTTAGTTATATCATATCTTAGAATATTATTTTATAATTAATATATTATATTATATTAATATTTTTTATTTAATCCGTGTAACACACGGGTTTACTAAAACTAGCATGTTATATACAGAATGCAAGAGGATAAATTTTGTAGCCCCTACCTTTCTTAATTGTCGGACTCTTGGACGTTTACATCTTAACAACCATCCATATTATTATTTATTCACACACATATATGTGTATAGATATTGATTAAAAGGAAGAGAAAACAAAACGTAAACGTTTGTGTAGAAAATCAAGAGAGAAAGAAGATGATGAAGGTGGGTGTGATGGTGGAACTTTTGGAAGAATATCAAATGGTGATGGATATGTTGAGAGATCGTATGAGGAACATTCTTAACAACACTGGAAACCTTTCATCGCCGTCTTTGACGTTCAACGACCATGAATCTTCTTCATACCTTGTCTTCTTCTAGCTGCAACTCATCACGTTACTTGTCATTTGATTTATGTTGCTAACATTTGTTGTAATAACTTGTGAGTTGTAACTTGTCTCATTCTCACACGTACTCCTTACAAAAATAACTCAAAGTAGATATTGTTCTAAATCATGTACTTTAACCAGTGATTGTTTTCGTAAGCCAATTGATTTTGATATTCAATGTATTATGCTAAATCACTCCGGAAAAGAATATTATGTCATGAACTTATCATTCAACTGCTGACATATTGACATCTTCTCTGGCTCTTTGTGCGACTGCCGACTCTTTAATTCCATCAACAACTTGACCGAAAAGTTGAAGGTGCTACCATATCAAGTACGATCAACTAATATGAAAGATAATCTATTTAAAAGATAGGTTAATCTAAACAAATTCTAAGACAAAGGTAGAAATTTTTGTCAATATTAACCAATTTATAGGCCAGTTTGGAGTAATTTTGTGAATTTGTAAAATTTTGTTACCAGACTATATGTGGCAAGGGGCAGAAATGTTTGCTGCACATGGGGTTGAAAATGTCTACGATGTGTTAATACGATACCGACAAGTAAAAAAGTTTCACTAAGATAGGGTGTTAACTATTAGATTCATGGGTTTAATTTAAACATATAGTTTTATAGCTTAGTTCAGAACTTTAAATCATGTAAAGTAAACCATCTATTTATCTTTATTGTTTATATTTTTAGTATACATTATGCAAATAAAGATGTTGTAGCAAAGAATTAATAAAAGAAGTCTAAAGTCTCGTAATCATAAGTAATGCCTAAGATCTAGGGGTGGAATTATGAGATGGTATTGGGCTAGAGCTTACAAAAGGTGATGCTGGGTAAGGATGTACGTCACAAATTGACGAAAAAAATTCGGTAATGTGATTCATATTTGAAACCGAAGAAAACGATCTAAATCATTATTCGAATATTCAGATCGGATCTTATCCAAATTTAAATGTCTTATTTGGATTCCGGGTCGCATTTTACACATTAAAAAGAATTTATTCAGATTATCTAAATATCTTATAATTAAACAGAATAAAAATCTTACTATGTTTCTAACCTAATACTCATTACCCAAAATAGTCAAATACTCAATAGACTTAACACCTTTTAACAATTTGAACCTAACCAACTATACAATAATTGATTGTTGTTCAAGATAGATTTGTATTTACTAGTTTCATATGTTTTATTCTGATTCTAAGCTAGTAAAACGTTAAGAATATAAAATATGAGCAAAAAAAAGGAAAATCTATTATTTGGTTTACTCAAATTTATCCGAATCCAATCCAAATTAAATTTGGATAAATTCAGATGGGATAGAGATATCCATTATTTGGATCAGATCATATTTCTAATAGGGTTATGAAATTTCCAAATTCAAATAATTCTAATAATTTATCCGATCCGTTAAACACCCATAATGCTAAGGGTTAGTTGTTGAATGGAAGATGAGTGATGAGTAAGGCAAGGATGCAGATCTTGAACAACTTGAGGTTTTAGAATTTTTATTGTTTGCATTAGATCCATCCCGTATGCAGTGAGCATTTCATATAGTTCTTCTAGTCACAAAGTCTTTAACTTTCTAGTTCTTCTTCTTGAAAGAATATAAACAATAAATATATATGGTCGAGATCATAATAACTCTCTAATGATGTCATTTTTGTTCCATCATCACTCAAGCTTCTTGCAACGCATCCACCAGTTCTAAACATCTAATGTACTAAGCAGACATTCTCTCATTTGATGTAGCTAAAGTTCTTATATTTCAACTTCAGCACATCTCTTTTGTTTTTCATCAATTCTTTTGTTCCTTCATGGATTCCTCTTAGAGCATCCCATAGTGCATTTACAATCTTTTACTTTTTAAATCCATGAATGATGAAATTTAGAATAGCAATTTAGATCAACGAATGAGACTTGTCAATCCTTTTGATGTTTTCCTTAGAGTACTTTGATAGATCTTCTGTAATCAAATCAACTTCTTCTCTAGCAGCTTTCACAGCCAGTCTGTAAGGTTTATCTATAATAAAGCTTCATAACTTGTAATCTAATGAAGCCTTCCAACCTAATTTTCCATGTATCTTAATCATTAATTAGGAGTGAACATCAAAGGTTTTCTATTGGTTTCATTGTCAATGTCTAAATTTGTTTTGGAAGATATTTTGAATGATGTATATATAGTTGAGTAGTTAAGAACTTTAAATTTAAAAAACGACTTCCGAATAAGCATTCACTTTTGGATGGCTGAATCACTTTTGACCAATGGTTCACATTCGAGTGACATGTTTAGTTCTGATTGTATGTAACTTCCAAGGAATTGTTATTGGCTCAGTTCTAATAAGTAGTGTAGCAACAATAACTCTCCAACTGATCAAATCTCTCTTCTTAGCCGCTAACAGATTTTCTCATGTTATGTTTTGCTATTTTCGTATCCAGTTAGAGAACTCCATTGTGATATGTGACGATTGTAAGATCTATGGTTGTAGTTTGCTTTTTTCGTATTCAGTTAGAGAACTCCATTGTGATATGTGACGATTGTAAGATCTACGGTTGTAGTTTGACATTGATGATAAAGCTTAATATAAACGATCATGATAATTATTAATGATTTGTTTCATCTGGTTGCCAACAAGTAGCTAGTTGTAGCTCTTAGTGTAAACCAAGTAAATGTGATAGAACTAGTACACTTATTTAAGTGAAATATATAAGTGAAATGTACAAAGACCTTGAAAGTAATTTTGCTTATATATTCACAATTACATTTGCCATTAGTTTTCCTTGTATATTGAATCATGATTAACAAAAATTTCGCAATTGTTAATCAAATCACATATGTTTTTGTGTGATTATTCAAAAGATCCATCACATACTCCAGGACCGGTGAAGAGAGTCAATGCAACAGTTTCATAATAAGAAGAGACTTAGAACATAATAAATCAAATAAGAAATCGGGTTTATGTTGATAATAAGAACATAAGTAAGTATGAGATAGAACAAGAACAAGATATATATGGTTTTCAAAAATGTTGTATACTGCTCTCAAGTTTCATTACAAGTGTTACAAAGTATAAAGATAAATACAAGAACCTGAGACACTTTATAATACATCCTACAACCGGTTATACTTTTAAAGCTAGCTAGAAACACTAATCTAGACAACAAGATTAATGTAAAATCAAAAGCCAGAATGCCTTTTGACTAGGGACTATCCTAATATATTACAAAAATGATAAAAGATACAAAAAAAAAGTTACAAAACAATGATCATAATCTACAGCTGACAAAAGCATGGATTTTTTCACCAACTTATTTAAGTTGGCGAGTCTTTGGAATGATAGCGAAAAGTTGTTTAGATTTTGTAAAAAAGTAATCAGAGAAAACATGTCTTCTCTGTCTTTGGAAGAAATCAATCTTTGGCTTTGGAAGACTTTGTCTCTAAAGTTTCGGAAGATTTTATCTTTGGCTTTGAAAGATTTGTTCATTAGCTTCAGAAGATCTTACACTCAACATATTTTCTCTGAGTTGTGTAAAACTTCTGAAGTAATTTTACTCTGCACGTCATGCATGGATGCTAAAAGTTTTTTTGATTGTTTTGGTTGTATCAGCCTTTAAATGTAAACCTTACACATACATACCAACTTTTGATATTAATTTGCGTTATTCATACATAAAATTGTAGTAAAAATGAGTCCTAATGCACGACATACACTTAAGTGCTATTTGTTTTTTCTATAGGAAAATATCTGCAGTGTGCGGATCACATTTGCAAAGGAAGATATGGATCAAACTTCTGTAGTCTGCAACAATTTTTTTTTAAACAGACTACTAAAATATGTTGTAATTAAAATAAGTCTACTTTTCAAACTTAAAAGTACATGTATAATACATTTTATTTAAATCGAGTATTTCTTTGAAATTTTGCAAAGCTAAATAAAATCGTATGATCATTGCACAATAAAATCCAATGAACAGATGTCGATCCATCAATCTTTCACTCATTAAAACCCTTAATTTCTTCTCTCACTAGACTCATAACCCACCAAATTATCCCCTTCTTCTTGTACGCCTCGTAATCGTGTGTTTCCACCATGAATCGACGGTGAAATCAAGTATTGTAAGCTTATTGATTCGTTTATCAGGTACGGTTATGGTTAATTCAGCTGTTTTGATTCGAAATTCGGCGGTTGTAGGGGGCGGCAACTGGCGGCAGTGCGCTTAAGTGGCGGTGGCTGGAGGGGGCGGCCAGCGTTGAAGGTGGTTTGGGTTGAATTTGAAGGTGGTTGAATTTGTGCTTTTTAAAATAAAATATTTATAAATCATAAATAATTAAAATTTCGGGGTTATAATAATGAGAATTTTAAGATGGTTTGTTTGAAACAAAATGTTTATTTTTTTAATCTAGTTAAAAAAGTAAATATAATTATTTTATTACTTATAATACTTATAAGTAATTTTAATTGTATCTCATTTTAAAATATCATCGAATAGTTAATGAAGTTTTATCCAATTTAATATTTTATTTGTTTAACCGGTGTAATATTTTATTTATTTAATCTGTGTTATCTTGAACACTATGAGTTTTGAAAAATATATCGGTCGAATAACATTATTGTGTAATTCTAACTATAAAATACAATGATAAATAACAATTTTATATAATTTATAAATTGACAAAAATAGCATATTATGTTATTTTCTATACTACGAGTTTTGAAAAATATACTGGCTTATATAATCTATAAAAAGAATGACAAAAATAATATATTATGTACATACTATGAGTTTTGAAAATTACATTAGTAAAAGTATATTATTGTGTTGGATCATATGAGCCTGTTGCAACCAAAACAACACTTAGAAGATTTTGGAGGACAACTTAAGAAGTCTTCCGAAGACAAAGATGCTCTTCGGAAGACAAGTTAAAAATCTTCTGAACCTCAAATATGAATAAGTTGCGAAGTTAGAAATCAGTCTTCCGAACACTAAGTAGTTTTCCTTTCGAAGTCCAAAAACTTAGAAGATTTAAACAATGTCTTCTGAACAATAAAGTCATAAAGATTTGCAAAAGTTTCTAAAGAAGTTGATTCTTCCGAAGTATAAAAGGCTTCGGAAGAACTCATTCTTCCGAAGTCTGTTAAGCTTTGGAAGAAACAACTGTGAACTAGTGGATATAAGTATGGTCCGTCTAACACCCGATGCCATCTCTGATATACTACATGGTGTTTTCCCATGCCTATGTAGTTGATCATGCTTTAATCGATTGTTTGCCTAGTACAGTTACCATACTTAGTTGGTGACAAAAGGTAAGTGATGGACATATCATGACTACCTAATCTAGGATAGTATTTTATCTTAGATACATTACTTCTAGCAATGTAGTATTTGTCTAGTTGTAAATTCCAGCTGGTCACCCAAATATAACTAACTATAGATAGTAATATATATAGTTTCTCATTGTAATACATTTAGTCATGCTTGTAAAAGTCTTGTAATACTAAGTTGAGATGTAATATATACAAGTAAATTGAAAAGTATTCTTATGTTCATTGACTTATTATATTATTGTCAACTTAGTTAGATATTCTACTTCATCATCCAAGTGAGTTTAAGTGAGTTTGAGAGATAAAATTTGCGTTGTGAGACCAACATCGATCCTACAACTAGTATCAAAGTTGTCTAGGCTCTTGATTGTGAAATCTAACCATCCACATCACCCTTGTTATATCATACTTTCTTCACTCTAACGACTCTTAAGCATAAATCTTATGAGTCTTAGATGGGAACCATGACCAAGGCTCCAATTATCACTCTTATAATTTTAGATCATGGTGCAAACATATTGAAGGCTTTATCAAGTATCAAGATAGCCGAATGTGGAGATCAGTTACTTATGGTCCTTATAAGCCAAAGATGGAATCCCTAACAGGTAATGGTGCCATGATTAAGAAAGTTGATGAAGATTACTTTGATGAAGACTTCAAAAAGAAGGACATCAACTGTAAAGCCATGACTGTGATGAATACATCCATACCAAACTCTATAATGGTAGGCTTTCATCACTGTAAGACTACCAAAGGTTTATTTCATGCTTTGACATTGATGTACTTTGGCTCTACTAATTTCAAAGAGTCCAAGAAAGATGTACTAAAGCAACAATTTGAAAACTTCACACACATTGCTAGTGAGAAGCTGAGTCAACAATACTTCAAGTACTTGGACTTAATCTCCTCACTTTAGTTTATGGGAGTGACTCTTGAGAAAAGAGACATAGTAAGGAAATTTATGAGTGTACTTCCTCATGAATGGACCTTTTAGTGTGTCTCAATCAAGAGAAATGAGAATCTCAAAACTCTCACCATGACTGAACTGTATAGAATCCTTAATGGATATCGTTTGAAAATTAAAACTCAAAAATGACATCAGATGCGCAAAAACTCAAAACTTCCTATCAGTAATGCTCTACATGATGCTCAAGGTTCAATAACTCCTAGCACTAGTTGCACCTTAACTACCCTAACAACCATCATCCTCTTCTGGGCCTTATATCATATTTCCTAAGATACCTAGGTCTTACAGACTCCATAAAATCCTTTCTAGGATAGTTGTGCTTTTGTTTCAAAAAATGAGCACTCTGGAGATTTTCAATTCTGTTTTGAGTATCTCGAGTGTTTTAGCCCAGATGATATGGAGTATATGGACAGTGTCCAACAAATAGCTCTTCTAACCTTTAGAGCAAAGAAGTTTTTCAAGAGAACTGGAAGGTAATTTCGTTATAAACCAACAAACAACTAATTGGGTTTGACAAGTCAAAGGCCAACTTCTACAAATACAACCAACTTCATCACTTGGCAAGGGAATCTAAGACTCCTAATTCGAATCCTGGAGCAAAATCAAGCTTACTAACATCCTACTATCCTAAAAGCTACAACCAAACTAACTAAACAACAAACTGTAGCTATTGCTCAAGAAGTTGATTAGAGCTTTATGGTGCAAGATGTCACTCCTATTCAAGCTCTCATGGTTGCAATTGAAGACCATAAGATATAGGTCATCTTTGTACCCCATCCTATATTGTTAAGGTTAAATTGTGTTAGGACTATAACATGAAGTAAATCTAATATTGTGTCCTTAAACATACTAAAATCAAATTTTAATAGAGCAGAATTTGTCTACTAACTCAAAATTGAAGAGTTAGAGAAAATTATATCCTCTTTAAAACATGAACACTCAAACTTTAAGGCTCAAATAAAAGATTTAATCTCCAAGTTAATTAAGGCTCAAGCCCAGCCAGTAATAGCTAAGGCTAAAGCAAAGAAGTATGCCATTGAATAGCATAACTTCAACATTATCATTGCATCATCCTCTCACTCAAAGGTGTGTTATCAAGACAAAAGTGAGTTCGGAACCAACGAAATTGCTCCACCACTCTTATGTGTCTATTAGACAACAATGATGTGGTAGTGATGAGCAAGAGGTTCCAACTGCTAACCCACTACCCAATGAGAAGAAGAATGATGCAACAATGGTGACCACCACAGGGAAGGATAAGGTAGAGAAACTCATCCACACTACTGATGATAAACCCCTAACTACCAAAGCCAAAAGTAACAAAATCATGGTAGCAAGAAAAAATGCCAACAAGTTGGCTGAGTTAAAGTTGAAAATAAACCCAAGACAAAATGATGTATTCATATCAGCCGAATTTCAAGTGGTTGGAAGTTCTGCTACAGGAAAAGAGTGTAATAATACCAACACTTCTATCCAGCTAAAGGATCAAAAATTAAAGGGGAAGGCTATTGAAGAATAAAAGAAGTGCAAGAAACAATAGTTCTCATTCCCTATCAATAATAACATTGAGTGCATATGTGGTCTCCACAACCACATGGCTAAAGATTGTTACTACAATACAACAAACACACATTATGCAAGCAATGTTAAGAAAGAAGGATTCAAGGATGGTTTCACATTTGGACCTTACCATATGGTTAAAGTGTTAAGAAAAGAAAAGATTGTTTCTAAAGCCAAGTTGCTTTCAGAAGAAACTCATTTTTCCGAAAGGAAAATAGCTTCGGAAGACATGCAAAAGAACCAACAAAGGAACAAAAAGAAACCTTTGAAACCTTTTGAGAAGAAGACCACTTCGGAAGAAAAAGGGGTGCAACTTCTTCCGAGAAGAAAGAAGTCTCAGAATCAAGTTATGCTGCTCAAGCCTCCACAAGCTCATTTACATCGATCAACCATAGGATGGAATGGAAAATCAGAAGAGATATTGAAGCACAAACCTCTTCTTCACAAACCATAATTGAACCCCATGAATAGATTTTGGTTTAATTATCTCATTTACATTGGAAGAGCCCAAGACCAATAGGGATTGGGTTTCCAATAAAAACTAATCATTTCACCTTATGTGTAGGGACATCCACATGACAAGAATGGAAATGTGTGGATTGTGGATAGTGGATAGTAGATAGTGGATGCTCCAGGCACATGACAGGGAACATATCTCTCCTACAATAATTTGAAAATTTTAATGGAAGTCTTGTTCAGTTTGAAGGTGAAACCGGAGGATACATTTTTGGTACAGGCAGTGTATCCAATGGTAAGTTAAAAGTTGACAAAGTGAAATTTGTCAAACAGCTTGAACACAATCTCTTAACTGTTTCTTACTTCTGTGATCAAAAGCACCAAAATAATTCTCATAGAACATGAGTGTATTATCCTCAAACCTGAGATGACAATTCCTCAAGTGTTGGTGCTTCTTAGATCTCCCAGGAGAAGGGATTTGTACAAGCTAGATATGAATAATGCTTTCCCACTAGGTGAAGTATCACGCTTTCTTTCCAAAGCTAATAGTGATAAGTCAACTCTGTGACATAAAAGAATGTGCCATGTTAATTTTAAAACCATGAACAAATTGGTTAAAAATAACTTGGTACATGGTGTGCATAAAAAGGAATTTTTTTGTAAAGATAATATGTTGCTTGTTTGAAAGGAAAGTAACACAAGGCATCTCATAAATCAAAAGAGATTTCTCCATCACCATTCTTTTATACTTATTGCACATGGATCTATTTGGTCCCATAAGTATAATAAGCATTGGAAGGAAATAATATTGCCTTGTGATTGTTGATGTTTTACAAGATTTACATGGGTATTTTTTTTAAACTAAAGATGAAACTGCTAAAACTTTAAAATATTATATCCTTAAAATTGAAAATTAAATTGATCACAAGGTAATAACCATTAGAAGTGATCAAAGGACTGAGTTTAAGAGTTTTGACTTATTTTTTTAACTCAAAAGGGATTGCCAGATAATATAGTGCTCACAAAACTCCTCAACAAAATGGTGTTGCTGAGACGAGGAACAGGACACTTATTTAGGTTGCAAGAACTATGTTAGCTGATTCAAAGCTACCTCTAACTTTCTGGGTAGATGTAGTCAACATTGCATGCTATGTGTAGAATAGGGCTCTTATTGCTAAATCTGATGACAAGATTATGCAATAATAGATCAAATCATCTGTAGGGCTGTACAAAAGGTTCGTAGCTCAAAGCTCGCTCGAAGTTCGCTGGAAAAAAGCTCGGCTCGAAAAAAGCTTGAATCTAAACGAGCCGGCTCAGCTCGGCTCGAATTCTATATGAGCCGAACTCGAGCCAGGGTTAGCTCGGTTCTAGCTCGGCTCGTGGCTCGGTGTATATAATATATGTATATATATTTATATAGTATAATTATTATTATTTTTATTATTTTTGTTTTTATATTATGATTTTAAAAATGTTTTCTCTGTTAGGACCGATAACATACGGAGTACTAACTGATTCAACGTGAAACCGAATCAAATAGCGCGGAATTCTATTTGATTTGCGATCCAATAAGAGAAACCGTTAATCCGATCAAACCTAACGATTAGAATACGTTACGAAAAGAGTAGGATTGATCAGAAATAGTCTATGAACTTGGAAGGGACGTTCTGGACGAACTTGGACGGCTAGGCTTGTGAATTCTCGAAGTCTCCCGTTTTTCCACGAATTAAGTGGTATTTATAGGTTACAGTCTTCATTTGTACGACTGAGCCAAGCGACTCGCTCAGTCGTGCGACTGAGTCATACGATTGATTCATTCGTACGACTGAGTCAGTCTTATGACTCAGTAGTGCGATTGACTCAATCACCTGGTTCAGTCGTGCGATTGGCCCATTTGCATGGTCCAATCGTGCGACTGAATTAGATTACTTAGTTAAACATATTTTTGAACCTTTAATGATTCAGAACATATCTAACAACTGTATGCCTATATAACATGTTCATATATGCGTGTACCAATACATAATATCAATAGATATAACATTAAACAATCAACAAACATTCGCAAACGAGTTTTTCATTTCACAGATTCAACATTACATATGTGTTACAAGATGAAAGTCTATTACATTTAAGATCACTAGACTAGAACTAGAGACATGTGTACCAACAAACTCCCCCTTGGTCCTAGTTCTATCTAAACTTTGACTTCCTTCTTGAACTCTTCATATCTCTTCACTCTTTCTTCTCATGACACCCCAGCATGAATATTCAGTGCGAAGCATATACGTATAACGTGTTGGAACTAAAGTGCTTGCACTATATCCTGAGTGTCAAAAAATAATGGCCACTTGTACAAGATGTAGACATCTGAAGCAGACAAGTTGGTTAGCCACATAGGGTCGAATACCCTAA
>BJCM01213537.1:0-12300 GCA_018326385.1 Flaveria bidentis
AAGCCCACTGTTGGCTTCTCTGGGGTAGAAACAACCCTAGTCCCGAAAATGTTAGAGCTCATTGCTCAAGGTGACAACCTAGAAGCACAAGCTAGTGTTGAACCCACACCTGCTACTTTCCAACCACCCACACGACCTCAAATCACCCTCACTTACCAAAGAAAATCCAAACGAACCCCTGCTCAGACTATTCAGTCTGTGGAGGCCCCCATATACTCACCCATACAGGAAGAAGTGGACACTGGAGCTCCCATTTCTCCTGAGGAGCAAACCACTCCTATTTTATCAAGGATCAGTGCTGAGGTTCCTCATGCTCAGCCTGATGAGCTCATTATCCAAACTACTTAAGCCATCACTCTGATTCATTATCTCAACACTCAAGTGATCAACCTTGAGGGGACTGTTACCATCCCCAGCCCTTAACTGACGAGAGTGGTCAACCAACCAATTCCCAACCTTGACTTTTATACTGATGAAGATCTAGGTTTCAGTGAGTTTAATGAGTCTTTCTTCTTTACCCCTACTCAAAGAGAGATGAATGCTCCTGAGTCTCCTATATCTATCCCACACCAGTCACCTATAACTAAGGTGGACACTTCTGAACCTGTTCAGGATGTCCATATGGAAGAGGCTCTCACTTCGGAAAGTGAATACATCATTAAGACCTCAACCATGGCAAATCAACCCACTGACATCTCAACTAAGATTGTCAATGTGTAGAGGAAAACTAGCAGCCAAGAATCTCAAGCTGGTGGTGAGAGAGAGGACTTTGGTCCAATCATCTCATCCCCAAATGAGTCTTCTGATGAAGAGGAGGGGAACCTAAGACTAAAGGTGCAAAAACTGTCTAAAACATGTACCGATTTAGTCTCCAAGGTTAGCCACCTTGAATCTCAAGTGACTACCTTGCACAACAGGGTTAATGATCAGCAACTTGAGATTTCATATCTTAAGGAAAAACTAGCTGGGAGTCCTTTAAGAAGAGCTCAACCAGGAACACAAGAACCTGTGGATATGATTGACCTATCTTCCAGCTCACCTATGCAAGTGGGTGATGCTACCAAAATGGGGGAGAAAGTCATTACAGCTACAAAACCTAGGAGATCTTCAGAGAAAGTGGACATTGAGGACTTACCATCCTCACTAGTAATTGTGCATTCACAACAACCTTCTCGAATTCACATTGATGTTGACTACACAGACTACTTCATACAAAGTTTGTTTGAGGAGGGGATACCAAGGGCTATGTCATCTTCACCATCTTCCAGTCACATCATTGGGTGGAGGTATGACAACATCAGGAAAGCTCTAATTATCATAAGAGTTCAAGGACATCAAGAAGTCTTCAATTTTTAGACTTTGAACTACTATGAAGGTCTGGATCTAGTCAACATGCCACTTGTCAACCTGAGCAAATCAAGACAAGCTGACAGGCTGGCTCAAAGAATCCAAGACATGTTCATTGCAAAGTTCAGCTTAAGAAGGAGACTTAGGCAATCAGGCAATGCCATCGGTCAACTGGATGTTGAGGCAGACCCTAAGATTAGTTTGATACGGGAAACCTTGACTGAAGGCCCAGTGGCAGAACCTGAGACCCCTGTCTCATCATCATCAACTACAACAGAGTTCCACATTCCTTTTGAGACACCTTCTAGTGAAGGTGCTTCTCAACCTCTATCTGGCCAGAGCTCAAATGCTAAAACAAGCAATGAAGGCTAAAGCTCTCTCCACCCTGAGTCACAAAGGTCTATGAGTGACAAAGGGAAAAGAAAGATGACCTTTGAGGAGATTAAGGAGGAGGAGAGAGAAAGGAAAAAGAGGCTGAGGGGAGAAAGTTCCTCTGCTGAGTCTTCAAGACTCATGGAGTCTGCTATCAGGGTTGCCCCCAGACCAGATACTCAGAATGATGAGTTAAGGGTAGTCAGGATAAATTATCTGCAGACAAGGAACTATGACATTTATAGTGTCATTTCTCTCCCCTTAGATGAGCTGAATGAACTGGTTGACCTGGAAAGGTCAAGGGAGAAGAAAGAGGCAGAGATGCAAAGCTCCTAGTACAAGTCAAAGAAGAGAGACGAAGAAAAAGACTGTATAAGGATATGCCTACCCTCTCCCCAGTTCAAGAAAGTCCTGCATAGGAGGATGTGGTTCAACAAGAACCTCATGTAGACAAGGAAGAAGATAGGATCAAGATGATCAACTACCTGAGTGCCAGAGGCCTTTATCAGGCAGAAGTACTTCTTCCCTTGTCCTATGACTATGTAGAGTTTGAGTACTTAATACAACTTGAACTTGAGATAGTCAAGGACAGAAAGACAACTAAGAAAAGGCTAAGGGAAGAAGCTTCAAAATCAAGAGCCATCATCCAAAAGAACATGAAAAAGTCTGCCGACAGGCAGAGGATGATGAGCTTCTTGAAGCTATATGGATTCTCCAGAAGGAGACTTGGCCCCATGTCTCTATCCACTATGGATGAGCATATTAGGGTGATCAAGGAAAAGATCAAAAATGGTGTGCTCATTGACTTACACTCCACTCCAAGTCAAGCCCCACCTGAAGTGGAGGTTAAGGTTGAACAACCAGAGACAACACAACCTAGACCTCCTACTGAAACTCAACAAGCTTCATTTCTGATCAACAGCAGGGTCAACCTCCCTCTCCTTCTGAGCCTGAGAGAGAGGAAGTCCCAACTGAAAAAGACAAAGAAAATCAATCTGGTACTGCAGGCCAGTCTTCTCACTTAAAATATGTTAAGAGAAAGAAGAGGATGGCTTCTAAACCAAAGCCAAAGAAGAAGAAGACTACAACCTCTTCTAAACCACGTGATGAGTCAGAACATCCTGAGGATGTGCAGCCAGAGGATGTGCAGCCAGAGGATGTGCAGCCAGAGGATGTGCAGCCAGAGGATGTGCAGCCAGAGGATGCTACATCAACTCCAATTCAAATAGCTCCTCTAGCATCAAGTAGACCCATGTTGTCTTGGACATACACCACAAATCCAGAAATATGGCATGTCATTAGAGATCAAGGCACTGAAGACATTTACACATGGCAAGATATGTTTCAGTTGCCTCTGCATGATCTCTTTGATATGAGAAGACATTTTGACAGTCTGAAGGATCCTGATCACCTTATGATGAAAGGACTGGTGATCATCCTAATGAGGACTGTTGATATATGAAGTCTACTAAGTGTTTTGGTAGCATCAGCCTAGGGGGAGTTAATAGAGATTAATGAAGACGCTGATGCAACCTAAACATCTTAAGTCTATCCTGCATGCTGCACAAGTGCAATGAAGAAGAATGCTTAGGAAGTTTCACACATGCAACAGAAAATACTCTAAGTGTGAAATCTTCCGAAGTCAAGACCAATATCTTCCGAAGCCAAATATGAAGTCTTCCGAAGCCTCAGAGACAAAGTCCTCTGAAGCTTCAACTTATGAAGACAGATTTCTTCCAAAGACTTTTGACACATGCTTTGTTTGATGTACTGTTCCATAAAGCTGGATACCTTTCCACTGCGCCTCTGCAAGTCACCAACTTACATGAGTTGGTGAAAAGGTCCATGCTTTTGGTAACTGTACATTGAGTTCTTAACTCTGTAACTTTCTACTTCATGTACTTTATCCTTTTTGTAATAGATAAGGATGTGAGCTATGGCATGTCATAGTCACTAGTCAAAAGGCAATCTTCCTTTTGACTCTACAATTGATTTGTTTGTGTCTAGTCAATTGTATCCGACTGGCTTTCAAAGTATAGCCGGCTGTAGGTTGTAGTATAAGTATTCCTTGTTCCTGTATCTTTCCATTATGCTTTGTAACACTTGTAATAGAACTTGAAAAAGCAATATACTGCAATCTTGAAAACCATCTCACTGTGTATCTTGCTCTTGTGTTCTGTCTCTTATATTACTTGTGTTCTTAGTGCCTTACTTTGGTTAATCCAATCTTACTGTTTGATTAAGTTTAGTTAATCTTCTCTTTGTGTTGTTGTGTTGTAACTGACCCCCTTCAACGATCCTGCATTTATCTTTGCAGAAAAAATTCTTTTTAGGCAAACTATGTACCAAGTTATTTTTAACCAACATATTCATGGTTTTAAAAATTAACATGACATATTCATTTATGCCATAGTGTTGACTCATCACTATCATCATACTTCACCCAGTGGGGAAGCATTGTTTATATCCAGCTTGTACATATCCCCTTTCCTAGGAGATCTAAGAAGCACCAATTCTGGAGGAAAAATTGTCATCCGGGTTTGAATATAATGCACTCATGTTCTGTAAAAAGCATTTGATGCTTTTGATCACAAAACTAAGAAACACTTAGAAGATTATGTTCAAGCTATTTGACTAAGTGAACTTTGTAAACTTTTAACTTACCGTTGGATACACTTCCTCTGCCAGAAATGTATCCTCCAGCCTCACCTCCAAATTTAATCGGACCTCCATCAAAATGTTAAAATTGTTGAAGGAGAGATCCGTTCCCTATCATGTGCCTAGAGCATCCAATGTCGACAATCCATACATTCTTATTTTAGTCATATGGATGTCCTTGCACATAAGGTGAAGAAAGTTAGTTTTTCTTGGAAACCCATTCCTTGTTGGTTTTGGGCTTTTCCAATGATAAGGATTTTATTAAACCAAAAGTTATGCATGGGGTTCATTGAGAGTTTGTGAAGAAAATGTTTGGGCTGCAACATCTTCTTTAATCTTCTAGTCCATCCATTGGTTGATCATTGTAGATGACGTTTTTAAAGCTTTAGCATCATGGCATTCTTCCGAAGCTTCTTTCTTTTCGGAAGATATCTTGACCACCTTTTCTTCTGAAGCAGTCTTTTTCTCGGAAGGTGTCAACATAATTTTCTTGTTCTTCTCAGTTTTCTTGTCTTTATCTTTCGAAGCCATTTCCCTTCGGAAGAAGGAGTTTCTTCCAAAAGCAACCTTGCTTCGGAAATAAGCTTCCTTGTTTTCATTACTTGAACTATTTGATAAGGTCCAAATGTGAAACCCTCCCTATTTCCTTTTTTATTAATATTGTTTGCATAGTGTGTGCTTGCAGGATTTTAGTACAAATTCTGATGCCATATGGTTTTGCAAACCACACATCATGCAGCAGTGTTAATTCTTCTGGGAACTTGAGGAATAATGTTTCTTGATTTTCTTGTCTTCCTCAAGAGTCTTTCCTTTTTTCTTCTGATCCTTTTGTTGGATGGGTGTGCTGGTACTACACATTGAATTTTCTGATCCTTTTGTTGGGTGGGTATGTTGATCCTTTGTTGGATGCATTCAATGTTAATCTCTTGATCCTTTTGTTGGATGGGTGTGCTGATCCTCAGTCAATTTGGGCATTAAATCCTTGATTTGAGTCTTGTAGTTTGAGTATTCATGTTTTAAAAAGGACACAGTTTTGTCTAACTTCTTAATTTTCTTTTAGTAGTCAGATTCAACCCTTTTAAAATCATATTTTAAAACATTTAAAAACTTAATATCAGATTTAATTTCAATATTGTAGTCTTGTTATAACTTAACTTTAGCAATACAAGCTGAAGTACATAGGTGTTCATATACCTTGCTGTCGTCAGTTCCAGCCATTAGTGATTGTGCATGAGTCAAATCCTGTACCATGAAGCTCCAGTTAACTTATTGAGCCACACTTGCTGTTTCAGTTGACTTCCCAAGGGCTTTAGGTGTAGAGGGATGTGTGGAGGCATGTGAGGTTCCTGGATTTGACTTGGGAGCTTTAAATCCCAGGGCAAAGTGACCATGTTGGTTACAGTTGTAACATTTGGACTTTGTCTTGTCAAACCCAAACTTGCTATTAGTTAGGTTCTAGGGAAATGGCCTTCCAGTTCATTCGAAGAACTTCTTTGCTCGGTAAGTTAATAGAGCCATCTTTTGGACAATCTCCATATATTCCATGTCATCTGGGCTAAAACATTCTAGATCATCAAAGTAGTATTGAAAGTCACTAGAATATCCACTTCCTGAGACAAAGGCACAACTATCCTGGAAAAGAATTTTGTTACCCTTGTTGAGACATTGGAGTCTTATGGAAAGTGATGTATGGCCCAGAAGAACATGATGGCTACTAGGGGTATGCAAGGTACATTTGAGGATGGGGTCCTGAGCCTTGAACAACCATTAAAGCATTTCTAGTAGGAAGGATGAGGGTCTGCTCATCTGATGGTCTCGCTTGTTCTCCATCTCTACACGGTATCCATCAAGGTTGCCATATAGTTCAGTCATGGTGAAGGAGTTCAAGTTTTCTGTCCTCTTGATAAAGACACAAGTAGAACGTCCACTCATTTGGGAGTGCACTCATGAATTTTTGAGTGAGATCTCTTAATTCAAGGGCAATTCCCACAGACTGAAGGGAGGAAATTAGATCCATATACCTGAAGTATTGTTGGCTAAGGGTCTCTCCAGTAATATAAGTGAAGTTCTCGAACTATTGCTTCAATGAATCTTTCTTGGAGTCGTTTGAGCTGGAGTAAATCTGGGACAAAGCATTAAACAGTTATTTTGCTAACTTGCAATGCTCAAAACCCACCATGATGGAGTTGGGTATGGCAGTCATTAGAACACTTATAGCATTTCTATCAATGTCCAACTTTTTGTTGTCTTCATCAGAGTAGTCTTCTATAGCTTTCTCTATCATGGCATCGTTTCCACCTGGTTCAGCAACCTTTGGTCTGTAAGGACCATTTACGATAGATGGCCACATCTTGCCATCTTGGTACCTGATGAAACCTTTGATATATCTACTGCATGATCTAAAGTTTTTAGGGGTGCTGGTAGGTGCTTTGGTCGTCATCCCCATTTCAACTTTAGATTTTTGGTTGAGGGTGATTTTTGAGTGTGGTTGAAGAATGAGTGAAGAATATTGATTTGAAATATAAGATCTCACAATCAGGAGCCTAAATAGCTCTGATACTAATTACAGGATCGGGTTTTGTCACTAAACACTTTGTTTTCCCTCAAACTAACTCAACCACACTCGGTTAAATTAAGTAGAGTCTCTCTAAGAGTTGATAATAATATATTAAGTAACTAAGAACACAAGAATATAATTTTCAAGATACTTGTATATATTACTTCTCAACTTAAGTAACGTGTGAAAGTTGGTGAGTCAAATAGAGTTGTAGTGGAAAGGTGGTCTAGCTTTATG
Organism: Flaveria bidentis; assembly: GCA_018326385.1. Taxonomy (NCBI): domain Eukaryota; kingdom Viridiplantae; phylum Streptophyta; class Magnoliopsida; order Asterales; family Asteraceae; genus Flaveria; species Flaveria bidentis. The sequence goes on from BJCM01213537.1 coordinate 7,172, forward strand.
GTAAAAGGTACATTAGATAAAGCATGTACTCAAAAGTCTTCAAAGGAAATCTGTCTTCATGAACTGGCTTCGGAACACTTTGTCTCTAAAGCTTCGAAAGACTTCATATTTGGCTTCAGAAGATATTGGTCTTGGCTTTGGAAGATTTCACACTTAGAATGTTTTCTAATGCAGAATGTGAAACTTTTGAAGCATTATACTTCAACACTTTATGAATGCATGCAGGACAGACTATTTGGATGTTTTGGGTTGCACTAGCCTTATATGAAACCTTACAAACTCCCCCTAGGCTGATGCTACCAAAACATTTGAAGACTTCAGATATTAGCAGTCCTCATTATGATAATGACCATGCCTTTCTTCATAAGATGGTCAGGATAATTCAGACTCTCAAAATGTTTTCCCATCTCAAAGAGATCATGCAAAGGTTTATTGAACATGTCTTGCCATATGTAGACATCTACAACACCTTGATCTTTAATGACATGCCATCTTTTTGGATTAGTAGAGTAAGTCCAGGACAAGATGGGTCTTCCTGATGCCAGAGGAGCTGCTTGGATTGGAGTTGGTGGAGCTTCGTCTTGTTGCACCTTCTCAAGATGTTCTGACTAATCTTGAGATTTGGAGATGGATGCCTCTTTCTAATTCTTCTTAGACTTTGGTTTAAAAGCCATTATTTTTCTCCTCTTTGAACTTTTAAACTGAGAAGATTGGCTTGCAGCACCTTGTTGATCATTTTTTTCTTGCTTAGTTGGGTTTTGCTCTCTCATAGGTTCAGATTGAGAGGGGACAGACTATGGATCAGAAGATGAAGCTTGCTGAGACTCAACAGGAGGTCCAGGTTGTGTTGTCTCAAAAAGTTCAACATTAACCTCTACTTCTTGAGGGGCCTGACTTGTTAGGGAGTGTAAGTCAACAAGTTCTCCTCTTTTGATCTTCTTCTTGATCACCCTAATGTGCTCATCCATAGTAGATAAAGACATAGGGCCAAGTCTCCTTTCGGAGAATCCATACAGCTTTAGGAAGCTTATCATCCTCTACCTATCAGCAGACTTCTTCATGATCTTTTGGATGATGGCTTTTTCCTTTGCAACCTATTCTCTCATCTTTCTCTTTTTTATCTATCTCTCTTTGAGTACTTCAAGTTCAAGCTGCTTAAGATACTCAAACTCTAGATACTCAAAGGACAAGGGAAGAAGTGCATTTGCCTGATATAGTCCTGTGGCACTCAGGTAGTTAATCATATTGATCCTATCAATTTCTTTGTCTACCTGAGGTTCTTGTTGAGTCATAGTCTCTTGTTCAGGACTTTCTTGAACTGGTGAAAGGGTAGGAACATGTTTAAAAACCTTTTTAGTCTCTTTTCTTCCTTAACTTGATGAAGCAATCTTGCATTCTCTGCCTCCATCCTTTCTCTTGACATTTCCATGTCAGCCAGTTGTAACGCCCCGAATAAAGTTGAAACGAGTCAATTAATAATAATAGGCTTAGCGGGGATTATTTAAAGAAAATAACCGGGGAATGGAGTATGGACTGTGTAGACCTCGCGGGATATGTGTTTGATGAGTTTAAGATCTTGGGAACGCCAAGTATATATAAATAGATAAGCTTGAGTAGCTCACATTTTCAACTCAACACTCCAAATTCTAGAGAGAGAGAGAGTAAAGAGAATTGAAGATTAAAGGCTCAGTTGATCACGGGATTGAAGATCGGTGTTTGTGGGCATCCAAACAACAAGAAAAAACCACAAACCTAGGTAAGAAACATCATTCAATCGTTCTTTTTGATGTAAACCCAGATTCTAGGGCTTGGGTTTTTAAAATTGGCAAATATTCGACCAAAACTCATGTTTTTGTCAAAGAAAACATGTAAAAAGCTTAGATATAGCTTCATGGATGATAAAACAAGCTTTTGGGTGTAAAAGATTGAATTTTAAGGTAAAAAATAGGATGGTTTGTTATTTTCAGCCTGTTCTACGAAACTAGATGTTCATCCAACGAAATTATGTATTCGTCCGGCGAAACAATGGGTCTTCTAGCAAAACTATAGTTTTTCAGGTAGTTTCGTAGACATGGTTATCCAACAAACGTTGGACGAAACTGTCAGCGAAGATGCCAGCAAAACTGCTAGCGAAGGTGGCAGCAAAACTGCTTGCAAAACAAGTAGCGAAACTACTGATCTTGCAGCGAAATTAGTAGCGAAATTAGGCAGAAATTAACTCATTGAGTGTTAATTGAGAAGCTACTCATCGAGTCTAGGTGAGTTCTAGATCCCCTATTTTAAAGGTTTTGAACTTGTTTGGGGCTGGAAATGCATACTAAATATACGTTTTAAACAACCAAGATTTTAAGAGGTTTTAATGGGAAGATTGTTTTTTCTATAAGGAAATGTGTGACCCCATCCAGGGGCATTGCCCCTTGGACCCCAGCAAGGGGCTGCTGCCCCTAGGACCCCGCTGTTAGGGGCTTTCGCGATTGGGGTCTAATCCATGCGATTGACTATACGTATGGGATCCTTGCCACTTACCCCGGTATTATGGTCAGGCCACCGAGCACAATGTATGGGAGTCTATTTATAGACTCCAAGCTAGTACCGGCTTTATGCATGACGGTGGGGTGAAGCACATGGCATTGGTCTGAATGAAAGTAAAGATGTATGATGTATGTACTATTGGATCTTATATGCCCAAGACACTTACAAGATTGATGTGGTTAGTACGTTATGATCTAAGTCGTGTCAAACCCATTAACAAGCTATACAAATACCAATACATATTTATTTGTTGATGAGATCATACAAATAAATAATGACACCTATTTAGAAAATGGGTTTTTTAAAACATTGCTTTTGTGATAGAACAACATTATATGGATAATTTGTTCATGAGAAATTATTTATTTCATTATTTAAGTTGGTTAAATAATAACAAATAAAAGTGTGTTAATGTTATAAAATTAAAATAGGTTTTAATTTTATAAACTAAGGGTTGAAAGAGTAAAAGTTTATAAAAGTTTCAAAATGGGGGGAACCCATTTTGAACATAAGATTCGGCGTCCCCTTGTGGGCATTGAGACCCCATTTTGTCTTGGTCTTTGCAATAAATTTACTCCTCTAGCACTCTTCCATAAATTCACACTTTTCTCTTACAACACTCAAGAAATAACTCTCTCAAAAACAAGGCTGAATTTTCAGATTAGAAGCTCAAAACAAGGCTGAAAATTCGGATTCTTGAAGGTACATTTGTATAGATTTATCTGTTGATCTCCCTAACTAGCTAGGTGTTTGGAAGAGCTTGTGGGTATCACTACTTGAGGCTTTCTCTCTTGGGGGTTGGACTTTCAAGATCATTATCAACTTCATCTCATCTATCTATACATCTAGTGCCTGAAAGGATGTTTCATTGCACACCCTATGGTTGTTATTTTGGTTTGATAGCACACTATTTCACATATAATTTTATGATCCATGTTCTTGGGTTTTGTTTATGGTTTAAAATGGCTAAATTTTCAGATTGGTAACCATATTTTTAAACCTTATATCCACTGCATTTTTATAATTTAAATGGTTAAACTAACTTTGATTTACATGTTACAAAACCCCACCATTGGCATCTAGAGCCGGATATGTGGAATATGTGCTTCAAAAGTTCTTGCAGGACCGGTGAAGAGGGTCAATTACAACACAACAACACAAAGAAGAGATTAACCAAACTTAATCAAATAGTAAGACTGGATTAACCACAATAAGACACTAAGAACACAAGTAATATGAGAGACAAAACACAAGAGCAAAATACATAGTGAGATGGCTTTCAAGATTGCAGTATATTGCTTTCTCAAGTTCTATTACAAGAGTTACAAAGCATAACGGAAAGATACAAGAACAAGGAATACTTATACTACAACCTACAACCGGCTATATTTTGAAAGCCAGTTGGATACAATTAACTAGACACAAACAAAATCAATTGTAGACTCAAAAGGCAGATTGCGTTTTGACTAGTGACTATGACATGCTATAGTTCACATCCTTATCTAATAAAAAAGGATAAAGTACACGAAGTAGAAAGTTACAGACTCAAGACCTCAATGTACAGTTACCAAAAGCATGGACCTTTTCACCAACTCATGTAAGTTGGTGACTTTATAGAGATGCAGCGGAAAGGTGTCTAGCTTTATGGAACAGCACATCAGATAAAGCATGTGTCAAAAGTCTTCAGAAGAAATCTATCTTCATGAGTTGAAGCTTTGTAAGACTTTGTCTCTAAGGCTTCAGAAGACTTCATATTTGGCTTTGGAAGATATTGGTCTTGGCTTTGAAAGATTTCACACTTAGAATATTTCTGTTGCATGTGTGAAACTTTCTGAGCATTCTTCTTTAATGCACTTGTGCAGCATGCAGGATAGACTTTGGATGTTTAGGTTGCATTAGCCTCTTCATTAATCTCTACAGTTCTTGAAAAGTATGGTCAACTTAGTGGCTATGGTTATGCACTTATGTTTGTATGTTTATGCTTGTTTGGATGTTTGTTGTTTGATTGTTGGTTGATATTTGGATATGCATAACAAACTCATTAACAAACTTAACAAGCTGAAAATTGATGGTTCTTTATCATTATGTGGTTAATAAAAGGTTATTAAAAGGATTAATGATTTTAATAAAAGGGGTTTATTAAAAGTGAACCATAGGGTGCCTTGTATTTGAAAGCATGCACATATAAGGTACATAGAGTTTTCTAAACTAAGATTATGGAAACTTAAAATTTCTTTTATAAACATGTTTAACACCATCCTTTTGCACAACACTTGAGTCACTTGGAAATTCTTAATGGGATAAAAGTCACCTAACCATTTTAAGGGAACTTGTGACTCAAGGTGGGGATACCATATTTGTGGGATAAAGGTCACCTAACCACTTATGTTGGAAACTCACATGTGTGTGCAAGTAGGGTAACTTGATTTGGAAACCATGTTAAATGGATCACCTACAATGTGGTTTACAAAGGTGTTGATGGGATAAACATGCCGACTATACATATGATGTTTTAAAGTCGATCCCATACCCTAGAAGTTGCAAAGGGTTGCAATTGTCAAAACGTTGACTACCTTGTTAATTTAAATAATGGGATA
>BJCM01213542.1:0-13813 GCA_018326385.1 Flaveria bidentis
AGTGTCCACCTCAGTTGTAGGTGACTGATGTGGGCTAGAAGCAGGAGACTCAGGAGCACTCATCTCTCTTTGAGTAGGGGAAAAGAAGAGAGAATTATGGTACTCACTAAAACCTAAATATTCATCAGTATAGAAGTCAAGGTTGGAAATAGGTTGATTTAAATCTAAAGGCTAGGGATGGTAACTATCCCCTGAAGGTTGATCACCTGAGTGTTGAGACTCAGAGTGATGGCTTAAGGTAGTTTAGGAGAGATGGCTAATGAGCTCATCAGACTGAGCATGAGGAACCTCAACACTGATTCTTGAAAAGATGGTAGTGGTTTGCTCCTCAGGAGAAGTGGGAGCTCTAGTGTCCACTTCCTCCAGTATGGGTGAGTGTATGGGGACCTCCATAGACTGAATAGTCTGAGCAGGGGTTCGCTTGGATTTTCTTTGGTAGGTGAGGGTGATTTGAGCCTGTTTATATGGTTGGGATGTCTTAAGTATTGGTTCAACACTAGCTGGTGCTGCTAGGTTGTCACCTTGAGCAATGAGCTCTAGCATTTTTGGGTCTAGGGCTATTTCTACCCCAGAGAAGCCAACAGTGGGTTTTCTTAGTATTTTAAAGATGCCAAGCTTCATATGTCCCAGTTTAAGAATGTTACATGTTTCCCTTAATTGTGAGCCCAGTTCACAGTTAAGAATGTACTGGACATATCTAGGAAACATGTAATATTCAAGGAGTCTAAGTTTGCAAGTAAATAGTGTAAACAAATTGAGAATACTTGAACTTGACCCCCTGAATCATTCCATGGATGATGAAGGATAGATCCTCAGGAATCTGGTCCATCCAACATGTTTGTTTGATAAGCTGTGGATGACCACATGGAGCAGGAATCTCCACTGGGATGAGACCTTCCCTTTCCTAAAGGTCTTTATAGAGAAATCTCCCTCATATCCTATCTGCTCAAAAGAATGATTAACAACTTCTTTTGGGAAGAACACCTCACCTTCTTCATCATCCAGCTGAAGATGCATGTTGATAATGGCCAGAGTGATGAAGACTGTTCTCCCCTGCACTGTAGCAGACAGTGCCTTCTCCCCATCCATTACAACCTCTTGGCAGGACTTCCAAAATTCTAGCAGATGATCCTCATAGAGTGGAGGATCAATGGTTAGGGAGGTGAAGTATTTGGATAAAGCCAAGAAACGGCAAACCTCTAAGAAATGAGGATCTTTCTCAGAGCTTAACAGAGTAACTTGATGGTGTTGCTTGTATAGCTGCATGCTAAAGTTTGGATCATTTCTCTGAGTGGGGTTGGCCATTGTAAGGTAGCTTAAAGATGAAGAAAGAAAGAAGAAAGAAAGAAGAAAGAAAGAAGAAAGAAATTTCAGAGAGAAATTTGGGGTTTTTGGTTTGGAGGAAAAAGCAGATGATAGAAAGAGGGGGAAACCTTTGGGTTTATATGTGAAAAGGATTTCAGATAAAGTTTAATGAAAGAGGATAAACTTTGAAATCCGGATGTCGGTCCCACCTCCGTAAAAGTAGTTTACTTTTGCTCAAAAAGTAGTTTTCTTGGAAGTCAAATAGCTTCCAAAGGTAAATTATCTTTGAAAGTTTTAATGAAAAGGCTTCCGAAGCTAAAATGACTTCGGAAGAATTTCCTGAGAGTTTTGAAAATTTAGCTTCGGAAGAGAAATTAAAACTTGAATGCTTTGTACATAAAAGAGCAAAGCTTCCGAGAGTTAATTTTTCTTTGGAAGTAAAAGGTCCTTAAAAACATATAAGTGTCTTAGACAACCATTTAAGCTTCAGAAGATATTTCAGAAATTTCTTCCGAAGGTAAACTTTCTTAGACAATTATTTGTTCTGAAGGCATGTTTTTCTTTCGAAGTTAAAAACATGTCTTAGAAGGATCAGAATTTTCATAAATCTAAGGAAAGTCTTCAAAAAGATTTTTATCCAAAGAAAACAAGAGCTTATGAAAGTGATAGACCAGAAAACCTAGAACACACATATAGTTTTATGAAATAATAAGAATTAGCTATAAGAAAAACCTACTCAAAGTTTATCATCCCAATAGCTGATACAAGATATTTAAATCTCTGTTCATCAAAAGCCTTTGTGAACAGATCACCATATTTTTCATCTATGTGAACTTTGACTAGTTTAATTAACCACTTTTCACAATTATCTCTTATTAAATGATACCTGATGTTGATGTGTTTAGTTCTTGAGTGCTACACAGGATTTTCTATGATTGAGATAGCACTATTGTTGTCTATGTGAATAGGAGTCTCCTTGAAGTTTAACCCATAGTCCAACATCTGATTCTGAATCCAAAGCACTTGGGCACAGCAGCTTGCAGCAATAATGTATTCGACTTCAGTAGTTGATGCAGAGACACAAGATTGTTTCTTGCATTGCCATAAGACAACCCTTCCATCAAGAAACTGACATCCCCCAGATGCAGACTTTGCAGTCATATTGCAACCACCATAATCATTATCTGTATAAGCATACAGATTGAAGTCAGAATTCTTAGGATACCACAGTTCAAGTGTTGAAGCACCTTTGAGGTATGTTAGAATCCTCTTGACAGTGATAAGGTGAGACATCTTAGGGTCGGCTTGATATCTTGCACAAATACATGTAGCAAACATGATATTAGGCCTGCTAGCTGTAAGATACATAAAAGATCCAATCATAGCCCTATACAAGTGTTCATCCACACACTCCCCCTAAAGATCAGGTCCAAGGGAGTGGTTTCTAGCTATGGGTGTCTTAGCAATCTTACAAATAAGTCATGTTAAACCTCTTGAGTATTAACTGAACATACTTTGACTAACTAATGAAGATGCCATCTTCAAGTTGCTTCACTTGAATTCCCATAAAGAAATTGAGTTCCCCCATGGCACTGATTTCAAATCTGTCCTTCATCAGCTTCTCAAAGTCTTTGCAGAGCTTTGGATTAGTTGAACCAAAGATGATGTCATCCACATACACATGAACTAGCACTATGTCACTTCCTTGTCCTTTGATGAAGAGAGTTTCATCTATGTTACCTCTCCTGTATCAATGTTTGCAAAGATACTCAGATAGTGTCTCATACCAATTCCTGGGTGCTTGATGCAGCCCATAAAGAGCTTTGTCAAGCTTGCAGACATAATCAGGATGATTAGGATCTACAAAACCAGGTGGTTGTTTAACATACACCTCTTCATCAATCACTCCATAAAGAAAAGCACACTTTACATCAAGTTGAAAGACCTTGAAGTTCTTGGATGTAGAAAATGCCAGAAATATCCTAACAGCTTCTAGTCTTGCTATAGAAGCAAAGACATCAGTGTAGTCAATCCCTTCTTCTTGTTGTATCCTTGAACAACTAGTCTAGCTTTGTTCTTGATGATAATGCCTCTATCATCCTTCTTGTTCCTAAACATCTATTTGGTACCAATGATAGTCTTCCCATAAGGAAGAGGACAAAGTTTCCAAACTTTCTACCTTTTGAATTAAATCAGCTCTTGTTGCATAGCTTCAACCCAACTTCCATCCTTTAGAGCCTCATCAACTTTCTTTGGCTCTAACTGGGACAAGAAACAAGAGTGAAGAAAAACATTTGTTTCATGGGTTTTTCCTCTTGTTCTTACCCCTGTGACAACATCTCCAATGATGTTTGTGGTAGGGTGAGACTTGTGGATCCTAAGTTGAGGGATCACAGCAAGTTGTTGAGAGAGAACTAAAATAGAAAAATTTACATCTGGCATAGATGTTTCACCTCCCACTTTAGCACACTTATCAAGAGAGACTTAATCCAAGGAGTGTATGACATCATTAATGTTGTCATCTATGGAGTGATTATAAGCATCAAGGAAATCCTGATCACTGTCACCACCTCAATTGGTTTCCTCTACATGTGAGGCATCTTTATCTTGTTGTGGAGCTTCTGAGCTGGAATTTGAAGGCATCCCAGATGTATCAGCTGAAGTTGTCATTGTAGTGATGATAGAAACCTCATTTGTAGAAGTAGTTCCAACTGGAGTAGAAGATGTGTTACTTGAAGGTCTTCTTAGCTCAAATTTTGGATTAGGATCATTTGTGTTTAAAATTTCTGCAGATCCTGAAACAAACTCACAAGATTTGTTAAATCAGTTGGTAACTAAATCAATATCAAAGAGCCAATCAGGACCAGAACCAGCCACACAGGGTGTGTGTTCATTGAAAGTCACATTGGCTGACTCCTCAACAGTTCTAGTTCTAAGATTGTATACTCTGTAAGCCTTATCTTGGGAAGAGTATCAAATAAAGTGTCCATCATCTGATTTCTCAGCAAACTTGGCAATTTGATCTTTGGTATTCAAGATGGTGCAAGGACATCCAAATGACCTGAGAAAACCAATGAAAGGTTTCCTCTTGTGCCAAAGTTCATAAGTAGTCTTGCCATGAGTCTTAAGTACTAAAACTATGTTATTCACATAGCAGGCATTGTTTACTGCCTCTGCCCAGAAGGTGATGGGCAGCTTAGAGTCAGACAACATGGTTCTTGCAGCTTCAATCAGTGTCTTGTTTCTCCTTTCAGCAACACCATTCTGCTGAGGAGTCCTGGGAGCACTGTATTGTCTTATAATACTTTTTTCATCACAGAATGCATCAAGGATTTAGTTCTTGAATTCAGATCCCTGATCACATCTTATGATTTTGACATTGTGATCAGATTGATTCTCAATCTTCAAGATGAAACTCTTTAAAATCTCAGGAGTCTCATCCTTAGTTCTAAGGATGAAGACCCAAGTGAATCTTGTAAAGTCATCTGCGATCACTAAACAGTAAGAGGTCCTTCCTAAACTCATTACACTGGTGGGGCCAAAGAGATCCATATGTAACAAGTGTAGGGGAGTAGTGATAGAGTTCCTTTCCTTAGGCTTATGAGAGGCCTTGTGTTGCTTCCCTTTCAGGCATGCAACATAATGGTCATAACTTGTAAACTCTTTCTTTGGCATTCCAGTTACCAAATCATTCTTAATAAGTTTATTCGTGTTTTTAAAGTTTATATGGCATATTCTCTTATGGTATAGGAAAGACTCATCACTATTGGCTTTAGACAAAAAACATGAAACTTCTCTAGAGGGAGATGTTTCTTGCAAATCCATCTTGTATATGTTCCCTTTCCTGGGGGCTCTAAGTAGAATATGCTCATGAGGAATGACCACTCCGGGCTTAAGAACAATGCACTCATGCTCAGTAAAGAGCATGTTATGACTCTTATCACAAAATTGAGATACACTCAGAAGATTGTACCCAAGCTCCTTGACAAAGTTTACCTTTTCAATACTAAGCTTACTATTTGTGACCTTGCCCCTTCCTGAAATATAACCACCTTCATCTCCTTCAAAGGCAACTGGCCCTCCATAAATCCTTTCAAAGTTCTGGAGTAGTGACCTATTACCTATCAAGTGCCTGGAATAACCACTGTCAATGATCCAGACATTTTTGTTTGTCTTGAGCTGTCCCTGCATAAAGAGAATGATTAGTTACATTTGAAAACTCAAGCCTGCTTGTCTTGGGCTCACTTATAGAAACAGAAGGTAATGCAACAGTAATAGATCCTATGGTTGTGCTAAGAGGATTTTGAGCTGTTGTTGATGGAAAATTTTCAGTCACTTGGTCTTTCTTAGATTTCCACACCACCTTTGGAGCATTGGACTTGACCTTCAATACTTCGTAAGCTTTTGATACTTTAGAAGTTTCGATGACTGTGCCTTCGAAAGATTCTACAGACACTGCATCAAACTTCAGTGCTTCAGAAGTATTCCTTACTTCCGAGACCAACTTTTCTTCCGAAGGCATTTTTCCACTTGCCTTCTTCTTAGATTTGAAACTTCCGAAGGAAACAAATTTTCCTTCTGAAGCTTGAATCTTCTTAGAACTCTTCGAAGTCCTTGGTTTGATCATGTGCAGAGTACTCTTAGGATTGTATGGACAATCCTTAGCAAGATGAGCAGTACTCTCACACATAACACACTTCATTTTCTTCTTTCCAAGAGCCTTCTGCTGGGAACAAGACTCACTTTTGTCACATCCCTTCTCCACCTTCATCTTTGCAGATGCTGAGACAATCCTTTTGGGCTGAGAACTGTTCTTGGAGTTTGATGGTCCAGGCTATGTAGCAGTGATACACAGCAGATCAGTCTTCTTCTTTGTACTGAGATGATTTGAACAAGAACCAAAACTCTTAGTAGTTGAGTTTAGGTTGATGTCTTCAGTCCTTACAACTTCAAAACCTGCAGAGATAAAAACTTGCTTCTGCTTAGATTCAAAAGTAGCCTTGATCTCTTGAGCCTTTCTTGCTTTCCTCTTGCTCTTCCTGATCAAGTTCTTTCTAATTGACTTGGTCATCCCAGTCTTCCTCTTCTCCTCAGAAGGATAGTGGCCTTTCTTAGAATCATCATCTTCACTCTTCTCAGAGGAATTCTTCACTATCACTTCTTAATCCTCTTCACTTAAAGGATCTATGAGAGGAAGGTCATCTTCACAAGTTCCATACCCAGGAGATCTTACAGACAAGATTATGTCTGGAGGACCTATCTCATTTGATCCTAGTCCCTATTTGTTTTGATAGCACACCTTGTTGTGTAGGGACGAGGATATCATGTTCTTGAAGGGCTATTCTTCAAGAACACACTTTTCTGCCCTGGCTTTGCTGATCACAAGCTCAGCCTGGCACTCAGTAAGCTTGATTATGAGATACTGGATCTGAGTCCTAAAATCTGTATGCTCATATTTTAGAACTGAAATAGTTTTCTCTAAGTCCTCAATCTTTAGCTTATAATCATTTTCAGACTTTCTAAAATCAACTTTTAAAATGTTTAAGGACTTAAGATTAGATCTCATCTCTAAGTTATAGGACTTGTATCTATTTACTTTAGCAATGCATTCAGGGTACAGAGTTGTTCCAATACCTTGGCTTCATCATGATCTGCCATCAGTGCTTGGTTTGGAGAAGCATCTTCCACCTGAAAGCTCCAGTCAAAGCCTACTTCTTTAATAGCAACAGCAGCCTACTGCTTTGGCTTCTCATTCTGTGGAGTCTTGTTAGTGTAGTTGGGTCTGGACTGTGTTTGGCCACCATTTGTTCTAGGTGCCTTACACTCCCTGGCAAAGTGGCCCATCAAGTTGCAGTTGTAACACTTGACTTTGCCTTTGTCCAGTCCAAACTTTCCTCTGGTTGCATTGCTTGGAAACTTCCTTCCAGTCTGCTTGTAGAACTTCTTGGCTCTGTGAGTGAGAAGAGCCATCTGCTAGACTATCTCCATGTACTCTAGATCATTTGGATGGATACAGCCCAGGTCTTCAAGGGTGAAAAGAAAGCTACCACAACTTTCATCAGAAGACACAAAGGCTTGAGAAGAACTTGTCTCTTGGAATGGGATTCCTTGGGTGTAGTTCTCCCTTGGTGTCTCTGGGAAGGTAATGAAAGGACCATTTTGTGAGTTGTCAGGGTAGCATATGAGATGATGTTGGGGTTCTATGCTATCCCTTTCAACCACATGTAGGGCTGATCCCATTTGATTTTTGGAGTTTCTAGATGAACCTTGCATGTTCATCTCCATCTGGTAGCCACTGAGAATCCCATATAACTCTGTCAGAGTAAGAGTTTTGAGATTTTCAGTCCTCTTGATCACTACACAGTAGTGTGTCCACTGCCTAGGAAGTGAGGACATGAACTTCCTTACAATATCCCTATTCTCAAGAGGAACTCCTCCATCCACAAAGGTATCCACAATCTCAACATACCTAAAGTATTACTGACTCATGGTTTCACCTGCTTTAAAGGTGAAGTTTTCAAACTGCTGTTCAAGAGATCCTTCTTGTTCTCCTTGGCTTCAGAAGAACCTTCAGACATCAAGTTCAGTGCATCCCACAACTGTTTAGCTGTTTTGCACTTCTTGAAACCTCTGTACACAGAGTTTGTAAGGGCGGTTTGAAGGGCTGTCACGGCTTTTCTACCAATCTTTACTCTCTTCCTGTCTTTATCAGAGTAGTTAGCCACATCCTTGGGGATCATACCATCACCCGTAGTAGAAGGGGTGCTAGGTATGAAAGGTCCATTCTCAACAACTCCCACATTCTTGAGTCAAGGACTTGATGAAACCTTCCATTCTTAGGAACCAGGTATCAAAATCATCAAGAACGATCAGTGGGGACTTGTTCATGGTTCTAGTTTCCATATCAGTCTTGGAAATGGATGCCATTTGAAAATTTTAGTATTTGTGTGTGAGAGAGATCTTAAGATGGTGAGATCTTATATCAAGAGCCTGAAAATAGCTCTGATACCAAATACAGGATCGGTGAAGGGGGTTTCACTTACAACACAACAACACAAAGAGGAGATTAACTAAAACTTAATCAACCACTAAACTGGATTAACCACAATAAGACACTTAAGAACACAAGTAATGTAAGAGACAAAACACAAAAGCAAAATACACAGTGAGATGGTTTTCAAGATTGCAGTATATTGATTTCTCTATGTTTTATTACAAGTGTTACAAAGCATAAAGGAAAGATACAAGAACATGAGATACTTATACTACATCCTACAGCCAGCCATACTATGAAGGCCAACTGGATATAATTGACTAGACACAAACAAAATCAATTGTAGAGTCAAAAGGCAGATTGCCTTTTGACTAGTGACTATGACATGCCATAGCTCACATCTTTATCTATTACAAAAAGGATAAAGTACATGAAGTAGAAAGTTATAGACTCAATACCTCAATGTACAGCTACCAAAAGCATGGACCTTTTCACCAACTTATGTAAGTTGGTGACTTTACAAAGATGCAGCAGAAAGGTGTCCAGTTTTATGGAACAGTACACCAGATAAAGCATGTTACTAAAAGTCTTCAGAAGAAATCTGTCTTCAAGTGTTGAGGATTCGGAAGACTTTGTCTCTGAAGCTTCGGAAGACTTCATCTTCGGCTTCGGAAGATATTGGTCTTAGCTTCAGAAGATTTTACACTTAGTATTTTTAGTTGTATGTGTAAAACTTCCTAAGCATTTTTCTTCAATGCACTTGTGCAGCATGCAAGATAGACTTTGGATGTTTGGGTTACATCAGCCTCTTCATACATTCCCTACAGTTTAGGTTGGGGTTGAGGTTCAGGTGTTGGTTTTGAGGATCCCTTATACTCTCTTGTACATCTCTTTCCTTCTTCTTGAGCAAATGTCAGCCTTGATGTCTCTAACATGTTGCTGCAGGGTCTTCTCAGACATAGGACCTACTTGCCTACCAGAGAAGCCATGAGCCTTTTGTTAGTCTTTCATCCATGCTTTTTCACCTAGCTTCTTGATAGCAGCAAGTCCAGTATATTCCTCCTCCTTCTTCTTCTCTCTCAGTTTGTCCTTGGAAGCCTTCCTTCTCTTTTTTTCCATTTGATCTTGCTCTTTCTTGAAAAGCCACAAGATCATGTCATTGTTGTGAGGATTTAATTCCTCAAGAGAGAATCCCCTGGAGCTTAGGAAATTTATTCTTTCGCTCCTCAGTTGCGGGTCAGCTTCTTATTTCTTCCTCTTCCTTTCTTCCTCTAAGGCAAACTTCATGCTTCTTCTTCTTGCTTAATCCTTAGCATGATTGCCTTTTGTAACTCAATCAGCTCCTCTAATGATAGCAGGAGCACTTCTTCATTAACAGCTCCAAGATTGACAAGCCTGTCAATGATCTCTAGCCTCCTTCTGTTATTAATAGCCTCCTAGTTGGTTGCAGCTATTTGCTACTTGGAGCTAATGTTTTCCCAGTGGGGAGTCTACCTTTCCTTTTTAGTTTTTCTAACCTTTCTTCCTCTAGAAGCTCTTTTGTAGTCATCTTTCTCTTCCCTTTGGTGTCTTCGGAAGTTCTAGACTTTGGAAATTCTTGTGTAGAGGTTTCAAGTTGAGAGGTAGTGACTGGAGCATGTGGTAATGATGTTGTTTGAGTGAGAGTTCGGTTGAGAAAATCCACACTATTTACCTTAGATGCTAGTTCGAGATTTGCATCTATGATAAGCAGACCATCAGATAAAGAGAATAACCTTTTTGTACCTTCTATCTCAGCTTCAGAAGATTGAAATGGTTCTTTTGAGGCTTTGACTTCAGCTTCGGAAGTCTGTGGGATTGCACTATTTTTCCCAATCTCAGGTTCAGTGTGGACCTTAGGTTGACCAACTTCTTAGACGGTAGTAGAAGGTGCATTCAACCTTTGAAGCTATTGAACTCCAAAGTATGCCACAATAACACATGTGCTTGGCTATACAATTGAAGATCACATCAGGAACTTGGAAAAGAACCAGTTTAGATCTTTGAGCATCCTTGGGCCTATTTGAAGAACAATTGGTGGAGGCTCAGGGAAAACAGTTGTTTGTTGAGTAGTATATCTTGAAGTTAGAGATAAGAGAGCTAAACTTTATGGTTCCTCTGATGTTTGTCTCTAAACACTCTCCCCCTTTTTGGTAGAATCATCCTAAGAGCTTGATGAGCTAGAGGAAGAGGTCAAGGAGACCTAAATTGGTACGTTCCTAAAAAATCTCTAAATCTATTTCTCAGCTATTTTGGCCTTGAGACTTTCAATATCAAGTTGCTAAGTGGCAGACCTATCCTCTAAAGTCTTAACCCTAAATTCAAGGTTTGGGACTTTAGAAAGTAGGTCTCGAATGATGAGTTGTAGATTTCCCTCATCTTCTTTTGAAGAATCATGGGGGATGAGGTAACATACTGAGTATGTACACCCTCACCACCAGATGTGGTTTCTTGGCACCCTTGTTTTCCATGCCTAATGATATCTATTTCAGAGTCATAAAAGGGTAAGGTTTCCATAGATTTAGTCTTAGAGATGTTACCACTGTCTTGAGGATCCAATATGGCTCCTTCAGTAGTGGCAGCTGAATCCACATGAGTCCCCTCCATATTAGTAGGATTCACTTCAGTTCTAGCTTGCTGATGGGGGCTAGAGATCAGGGGTCTCTCTAGGTTTAGTTGATTCTTAGATGGATGTTATGGATCTGTTGGATTTTGTAACATGTTAATCAAAGTAAGTTTAACCATTTAAAACTATAAAACACATCGGAAATAAGATTTAAACATGTAGTTTACAATCTGAAAATTTTCACCTTTTCAAGCATAAGCAAAACCCAAGAATAAGGATCATGTGTATATGTGTGAAATAGTATGCTATCAAACCATAAAACAACCATAGGGGGTTCATAGAATCAACCTTTCTTGCACAAGATGTTTTAGATGGAAGAAATGAAGATGATGTTGTTCTTGTATGTCTAGCCTCCAAAAGAGAAGACCTCAAGCTTGTATACCCACAAGCCTCAACAAACACCTAACTTGTTAGGTAGTAGATCACCAAGACCAACTCCTTCTTGAACAATCTGAATCAGCCAAGAAGTTCTTGAAGAGCAGCCAAGAAATCCGAAATTTCAGCTCCCTTTTCCTATTGAATCTGAAAATTTTTGGTCCTTTGAGAAAGTATCTTGCTTTTGTGTGTGTAAGAGAAAGTGTGCCTTTTTTGGAAGAGTGCAAGGAGAAGTCTCTAAGTCTTCCAAAGACTTAAAACAAAACCAACAAAACCTTTGGCCCTTAGGGCGGCCGAAAGTTTAAAACCCAAATAGGTTCCCCCCATTTTTTAATCTTTTATAAAATTTCACTCTTTTAAAACCTTTGTTTATAAAATTAAAACTTGTTTTAACTTTATAATATCAACACACTTTTATTTGTTATTATTTAACCAACTTAAATAATGAAACAAATAATATCACATGAACAAATTATCCACATAATGTTGTTCTTTTACAAAAGCAAAGTTTTAGAAAACCTATTTTCTAAATTGGTGTCAATATTTATTTGTTTGATCTCATCAACAAATAAATATATATTGGTGTTTGTATAACTTGTTATTGGGTATGACCCAAATTGAATCATAACGTACTAAGCACATCAATCTTGTCTGTGTCTTGGGCATATAAGATCCAACAATCTCCCACTTGCACAAGATTTATTGAAGATTGATGCAAGCAGTAAATACCGCCTAACAACAGTTTACTACCCTTAATACATATGACTAAGTGCCATTAAATAACATCATCCTCTTCAAGTACCATACTCGAAATGTTTTAGGTGATTCAATCATCTATCCTTTTGTCACAGATGTCATGTTAAATCCTAGAGACACAGAGTGATCATTCTCCATTGATTTAACTTTATCAGGCCTTAGACATCTTACTGTCAACGAATAAGAGGGACAAATCCCATCTTGACTACATACGTCTCTCATAATTACCTTATATCTCACCTGAACTCAAACTTATGTACTGCCATGTTTCAGAACAACGAATAATAAAGTCAAAGTATAATTTTTGGTAAATATCAAGACCCAATATGTATCTCAGGTCAGAGGATACCAAATGATGTTTGCCTTTACTCAAAATTACTTATGATCAATCAGAAAGATTCCATGTAGTAATAATTGAGATGCAGGTCAGTCCAATATTTGCATCCCACAAATATCTATGAACTTTGGCAGCAACCTTTTGCTTTATATTCATCCACATGAATATCTACCAATCCAAGTTCATTATAGTTTTACCTTCATACTTGTTCCCACAAGTATGAAAAACTACGGACGTTCTGAGTAAATAATTTACTCATGGATTTTAAACATGCAAAATAGGAAAATTAGTTGAATCATTATAACCAAATAATTCATTCAAGTAACAAATAGTTATAATATCTCAATATAGAAATTAAAGATCATATCCAGTCACTAGAATATTGAAGTTCCATGGCACAAGTATGACTTTTATGCTTTGCCTTTTCAAGAAGCTTTGTGAGTGGATCTAAATGTTTTGATCCGTGTGAACTTTGCGAATACATATCTTTCCCTTTTCAACTTCATCCCTTATGTAGTTGAAAATTCGTTCAATATGCCTAGTCTTTTGATGTGCACGGGGTTCCTTGATTTTAGCAATCGCACCCTCATTATCACAAAGAATTTTAGGGGGTCCTGAATGGAAGGGACCACCCCTAGATCGGCAATGAATTTCTTCAACCATGCAGCTTCTTGAGCTGCTAATAAAGCGGTGATGTATTCTAATATCTATAGTTGATAATGCCACCACATCTAGCTTAGAGCTCTTCCAAGAGATTGCTCCTCCATTCAAGATGAAAATGTACCCTGATTGTGATCGTGAATCATCCCGATCAGTTTGGAAACTCGCATCCCTGTAACCCTTTACTACGAGTTCCACCTCACCAGATCAAAAGATTAGGAACATATCTTTAGTCCTCTTTAGGTACTTAAGTATGTTCTTAACAGCCATCTAATGACTGCTTCCATGATTTTGTTGGTATAGGCTTGTCATGCTCAAAGCGCATGACACGTCCGGTCTAGTGCATATCATTGCATACATTATGTATCCTATACCAGACGCATACGGGATTCTTTTCATTTTGTCTTGCTCATCCTTTGAGCTTGGACATTGAGTCTTACTCAATATCATTCCTCTTTGAATAAGTACGGTACCTTTCTTAGAGTTTTCTATCTTGAACCTTTTCAAGATCTTATTAATGTATGCACTTTGATTCAAACCTATCAGCCGCCTTGATCTATCCATATAGATCTTTATTCCCAAAATATAGGCGGCTTCACCAAGATCCTTAATGGAGAAACAACTTCCAAGCCAGGCTTTTACACCTTCCATGGTTGGAATGTCATTTCTAAATAGTAGGATGTCATCGACATACAATACTAGGAAAGTGGTGATGCTCCCACTAGCCTTCTTATATACACAT
>BJCM01213544.1:0-17500 GCA_018326385.1 Flaveria bidentis
CATATGTGATTGATTTTGGGGGAAGTTGGGATAACCACCTACCGTTAGCCGAATTCTCATACAACAACAGCTTTCATGCCAGCATTGGTATGCCACCATATGAGATGCTATACGGTAGGAGATGTAGAACACCCATTTGTTGGGGTGATATTGGTCAGAAGGAGTTGGGGAGCGTCGAGGTGATCGAGGCTACGACTGAGAAGCTTGAGAAGATCAAATCCTTCATGAAGGCAGCCAAAGATAGACAGAAGTCGTATGCTGATAAACGACTCAGATCGATTGAGTTCCAGGTGGGTGACCGAGTTATGTTGAAGGTCTCACCTTGGAAGGATATCATTCATTTCCGAAAGCGGGGCAAGTTGAGCCCGAGATATATAGGCCCTTTCCGAATCGTTGCTCGAGTAGGAGAGGTGGCCAATAGACTAGAGTTACCAGATGAGTTAAGTGGAATTCACCCGACATTCCACGTATCTCATATAAGGAAGTGCTTGGCAGATGAAGATATGATTGTTCCATTGGAAGATATCGAAGTAGACGAACGACTCAATTATATGGAGCAACCAGTGGCAATCATTGATCGAAAAGAGAAAAGGCTGAGAAATAAAGTGGCTTTACGTGTTACGTTAATAAATGAAGTGAAAGTATTATGTAACGTAAAGTGAAAGATAAAGAAAAGAGGAACATGAAGTAAGAATGCATGCATCAATGAATGATGAAAGTAAAGAAAGTCTTGCAAGCATAGTATGTCGGGACACGCCATTAAAAGGTGTTAGCCCAACGGTGTGCGGGTTCGCTACCCTGGGAGGATACACATTGGGGTCTTTCTTTATGATTGACCATTTGTATAGCCCCATTGTTGCATACACTAGGTACTGCGATAAGAGGTGCAATGCACCGTTATAGCTGGTCTATGACAGGCCTAGGTCCAGTACTAGGAATAGCTGGGTATTGCATATAGCAGTGGTACACCTAAACTCTACCCTAGGTACTGTGACCAGAGGTGCGATGCACCATTATAGCTGGTCTATGTTAGACCTAGGTCTAGTATCAGGGAATAGCTGGGTAAAGTTTATGGTGGAAGGAAAAGAAAGAAGTAATGATGTAAGAATGAAAGCATGAAAGATTAAAGAAGATAATAATGATATTATCTATGTGTACGTATGATGTATGATCGCATGAAAGTAAAGAATGGTTTTAACGAAAGAAAAGTATGTTTTATTTTATAAAATAGAACTCACTCAGCAACGCTGACTTTGATGTGTTTCCAGTTGGCAGGTAATGATTATGAGGATGGCATGAGGTGGCTACTCAGCTCTTTTGGGATGGCATCCATTTATTTAATACTTTTGTGATGTAATGCAATGATGCATTTTGTAACTGATTAACGATGTATTATTTTGCAAAAGTTTTTATAATGAAACGAGATGTCATTTTTTAATGTTTCCGCTACAATATTTATGTAAGAGAAATGAAAATGTATGTTTTATGAGCAATGATTTACCGGCTATAAGCGTCCCGGGAACGGGGCCTTACATAACGAGAAAATAAGTAAAGTGAAGGGAAAATGAAACTAAGAAAGGTGATCGAATAGGACACTGCTCATGTCATATTTAGAACGAGAAATAAGTAAAGTGAAGAATGTTGAAGATATTAATTGAAGAGGAACGGTTACAAGCCCAAAGGGGGAGGCGGTTGACAAGACGCATGTCACATCACCGATATATGGCAAGGAGTATTACCAATTAGTGATGATTGAAAGATGAGACTCATTTTTTAGCAGGAAAATTTGAAACATTGAAAACTTAGTTATACGATGATTGTGTATGGATCAATTGCAACCACGTTTGTCTGGGGGGCTGATGACGAAGGCAAGGCCAACATCAAAGATATGTGACGTAAGCAAGGGTGCATGTATAGCCAAAAGGCAAGAAAGCCTTTACAAGACAAGGCAAGGACACGGATAAAGGTTAAGACAAGGAGACCCTAATAATAATAAGAGTTGCATCATTCCATAATCGAATCTAGCACGGTCTCCAATGACGATTGCCGGATCATAAGGTGGTGGTTTACTGTAAAGGTTCGGAATGGAGGTTTACTGTAAAGGGAGATGCCTTTTATAGGACCCTGAAATTGAGAAATTATCTTTGTACAACCAATAAGGAAAGTTAAAAAGCTAGTAAAAGAACGTCAGAGGTAAAGGAAAAAGTGACACTGACAAAGCTGCAAAAGACAGTTTAACCCTTACACATAAACAAGATGTATCCGAGATTAAGGAGAAGATACGTGGGGTAGAAGAGGATTCCTCTACCAAAATAGGAAGAAATCGCAAATCCCCTTCTGATCCCTTTGAGAATATCCTCAAGTATAAATAGAGCACTTAACATTCAAGTAAGGCATCCAAGAAACTCATATCATACCTCTTCATTTTCTTAACACACATTTAAGAACACAAAGTTGATTCTTACGCTTGAGGTGGATCGCAGGGACCCTTCCCTACGGTGAGCCTAACGGTTTACTTTCTTGTTAATAGATTTTCCCAAAGAAATACAAGTCGAAGGAGGAGCTAGTTCTCGTGTAGCAACAATGGTTAGTTTTTATAATAATAACCTTCTAAAACATCATAGTTGCGAAAGGGTTCATGCCAACTTAGTGTCTTGATGATATATGAAGTTGTTGGGTTGTGAAAGTTTTTAGGCTTAGGCTCAAGTTGATAACAAGGAGAATACTAATTCAGACTCGTATTTGTTTTTTTATTTATTAAATAATTATTTTATTGTTTATCTATATATACCCTGTTATGTTATTGTTTGTCAAGCTGGCTTTCAAAGTATGATCGGCTGTAGGATGTAGTATAAAGTATATATGGTCCCTTGTATTTTTTCTTATGCTTTGTAAACACTTGTAAGCAACTAGAGAGCAATACACAAAATTCTTGAAAACCAAACACTTGTGTTATTTGTTCTTGTTCTGTCTCTTAGTTACTTGTGTTTCTTAGTTTCATCGCAACTAGTTTTTAGTTCCCCATTTGATCTGTTAAGTGTTCTAAATCAATCTCTCGTCATTGTGTGTTGTGTTGTAACTGACCAAACCCCTCAAATGGTCCTGCAAAAATAAACAATGTCTCATTATGTTTTTTGATCGGCATTGTGTCATCTTAAAAACTATTAGTTTTGAAAATTACATTGGTGAAATAGAATAATTATGTACTTCTAATTGTAAAACACAATTATATACAACAACAATTTTATATAAACTATAAAAAAACAATAAAAATAACACATTGGTGTATTTGAAAAATACATTGGTGAAAGTATATATAATCTAAAGAATCAATAAAAAAATAACAAAAAAACGATCTAAAATGTAAAACACAAGAATGTTTGATACATATAACAAATTATGTAAAATATACGACACAATGAGATGATGTATTAGATATACTAAAAATGCATGTTAACAGCTGCAGGTACACGATAGATAACGGTGGTCGTTCCGGTAACCGCTAAAGCGTGACGACGTTGGCTTCTAATTAATCCCCTCAATAGTCTTCTCCCTCTATCAAATCAATATGGTGTTCATATGAAGAATCCTAAATAGTGATATTACGGATGTTTCTCCAGAATATTGAACCCCAAAATTGTTACAAAGCAATAAATCCCCACAAATCACTGTTCTTTAAGAAACGTACTATATCAAGTGACTCTCTGCCACGAGGATTTTTGAAACGTACTATATCAAGTGACTCTCTGCCACGAGGATTTTTGAAAAAGAATTATCAACTGGAACGAATCGACGGTTTTTAGATGCCTTAATTTATGTTCATATCGATTTTAAAATTGTAATCTTCAATATCGATCGCATGCTTCAAACCAATAAGAATAAAAAAAAGAAGAAATAACAACCGGACTTGGAACCAAGATCGTTGATTAATGGATAGACTGGGACAATTTTATTAGTATTTGACTGTGATTTCTAAGTCCAGGTTTGATTTTATTTTACAAAATTATATGTTAGATACACATTAATGTTTGATTTCGGTTTAATTTATGATTGATTTTTGGAATTCGTTTGATTCAAATGCGATTTCGTATATATGAAATACTATGTGTGTGTGTGTTTATTTTAGTTTTGATATGGTTTTCTTCTTCAAGGGTTCATCATGACCGTTAATCATTAAGATTATCCGTTTATCTATGATGTGGTTATCTGATTAATACATGTTTCATCACGGATGCTATGTCCAGAACTCCCATGAAATGTCCGATTATGAAACCATGTGATGAAGAACGTACTATTGCTCAATGGCTTGGTTTAGAAGGCGTGTCTGTCGTCATCTCCTCTCTTCGATAGGTTTGTCATCCTCCTTACTATAGAGGAATTGTAATAAGATGATCAATATTATGATCATATTGATCGTTAGTCAATCCAATTATACTAAAATATCTAATACTTAATCTTTAATTTCCTCCCAAGCATGAAAATTGTATACGAATTTCTAAATTGCTTAACATAATTCACTAATTGTTCCATTTCTCATGCATGTTTTGAATCCTTTATAATGTTTGGTTCAGTAAACGTGTAACTGGTAACTTATAACCGAAGAACCAATATGAATCTTGACAAAGTGGATCAATACTTGGTTTTTGTAAAAAAAGGTTTAACACATCTATGTAAACATTACTAATAGTTAGATTTTATTTACTTTCTTTTTTTACTATATTGTAGCGTACAGTACTTAAATATGATTAAGTTGAGCTTGATGGTCAAGTGATAGAAAGTTTATAAAAGAATCATGCGAACACATGCACTTCTATAAAAAAAATCATAAATTAAGACACAAGAATTTAAATTTACACCATTTTGTTTACAATTTTGATAGTTAATATATAAACAACAGTATATTAATAAGTATTTGGCCCAATAATAATCATATGATGAGTACGTAATCATAGTATTTGGCCCAATAATAATCATATGATGAGTACGTAATCATTCTCTTTAAGGTTAAGGGTTCAAATTTTATGACGTGCAAATTATATAGATATAAGAGAAGTTAAATCGTATAAGATTAAGAAATGTTAAAAAGTATATAAACAAATATTTATTATAATATGCATATTAAAATATTTACATGATTGGATGCATTACTTATATTTTGCATCATTTTCTTTTTTCGCTTTAGATTTCTTCCCTCTTAAGATTCTTAGCATATGTATTTAACCATATCATAGTCTCAACCGTAAGGCGTGTAACTCCTACTAATTTGTCACAATTACCAAAAGATCATACTCTTTAATTTGTTTACTATTAATATCATTATTATTATTTCTTTAAATTGTAATATTAATATTATTACTATTATTATTGATTCATTGGTCAATGATTTATCAAAAACTGAAACTAATTTTCATGCCTGTATTATCGAATATGCATGTGCTTGTATTTATATATTTTTTTTCACATCTTACGATCATATATTGACTACACTTGAAATCTTTAACGTAAACAAACATAATATTTTAAAATTAATTATATCTGCCTCCATCACGAGGTGCAACAGGCAAGTTGGCAACTAACAAATACGTAGTTAAAATCTAAAAACAATTTACACCTTCTATAAAAAGTAAAATTTACAAGACTCCAAATTAATCTTTCCTTAACAAAAACCAAAACGCAGTCGTTTTCCACATATCTCAATTCTCATACGCTATCAACATCATTAATTTCTCCAGTCTAAAACCAACGATCTCTCATTGACTTCAATCATCTGCATATATCCCTCTGTTACCATTACACATTTTGACAACACACACACACTCAAATGTGTTTGTGTGTGCAAAAAGTTTGTTGCATTTCTGTTACCTCCAAAATATCTGCTACTCTATCATATATAGATCTCAACTGTTAATTTCTCACTCTCTCACACACACTATATCACACCTTCTACTATGTGTTTGTTTTTGATTCGATCCAAAATCGCCTCTCATGAATCCAAATTGCTTCAAAATGATCCGTTGGACTTCATCATAAGTACGTACAGGTGATTGTTGAAATCTGTTGATGTATTGATATGTTGAAGATGTTGGATCTCAATAGTATTGAGGATTCCGGTGGTAATCGCGATGTGAGTGGATTTGAAACGGAGAAGAAAGGATTGGAAGATCGTCAATCGGAGATTTGTTCTGGTACTTCGGTTTCGTCGGATGTTTTGAACGCCGACGACGATCCTCCGGTGGCCAATGCTGCTGACGCTGAGGATGAGAACTCGGTGGCGTATGCTGCAAGTAATATGAACAAGTGTTCTTATCGGTTCGGTGTTGTTGATCGATCATCGAATGGATCGAGTGGTGGTTTGATTACGAGGCAGTTTTTTCCGGTGGAGATTGATGTGGAGGAGTTAGGTTCTGGTTCTCGATCGGTATCGTCGTCGCCGTTGGCGACGTCGTCGGTTGGATCGCAGTGGTTGAATCTCACGGTTGCAGAGCCTGCACAGGCACTGGAGAACTTGCCGGTGCCGCCGCTGCAGCAGGCGAAGAAGAGCCGACGGGGACCGAGGTCTCGGAGCTCACAGTATCGTGGTGTGACGTTTTACCGTAGGACTGGTCGATGGGAATCGCATATCTGGTACGGTGTACTATCTTTCTCTAATTTAGTAACTTCCAATTGGAGTAAACTGTTAACTGTACTATCAAATATGCATCATTCATTTGTAGCGTACGATTGGTTATCAACGCATATGGGACAAAATTGGGCTAGTTTGATGTTTGCTTTTAGATTGCAGTGTTTTGAGTGTTTATTATTGTCCTGTTTGATGATAATCGATTGAATCCTTTTTTGTTCTTTATGTTTAGGGATTGTGGGAAACAAGTGTATTTAGGTGAGCAAGCATTCTTAATCTCGTGTGCTATTTGCTATTAAATCTACAATTTGGTATTAACAACATTGAGTGAATACAATACAGGTGGGTTTGACACTGCTCTTGCTGCAGCTAGGTTAGAGTTTCCTTTGAGAAAATCTTGTTAACTTTACATATTATGTCTGTTAATGTGGTTTTGACTAACTGAATGGTTGTAATTCAGAGCCTATGACCGGGCAGCCATCAAGTTCCGGGGAATCGATGCGGATATCAATTTTCATGTAAAGGAATATGAGGAAGATATGGCGCAGGTGGGTGAGATTTGTATTATATACTTTCTGTCTGATTGACCTGATACTTTCTTGATTGATGTATGGTTATTAATTATTATTGTGCAACAGACAAAGAATCTATCGAAAGAAGAATTCATACATATACTGCGTAGGCAGAGCACAGGATTCTCTAGAGGAAGCTCAAAATATCGAGGAGTGACTCTTCATAAATGTGGCAGATGGGAGGCTCGTATGGGTCAACTCCTAGGGAAAAAGTAAGGAACCATTTGTGATCTGGATGCTTGGTTGATGATATGCATACTAGATGAAGCTGTAGTTTACTTATAGTATTGTGGTTAGGACAGTTTTTTATCCACAAGATTACAATGCTTGGTTTGCAGGTATGTTTACCTTGGATTATTCGACAACGAAGTAGAAGCTGCAAGGTTCTTGTAATTCTATAATTACACAACCCTTGAAACTTAAATGTGTTAAAAGACATTTCAGAGCATCATCCAACAATATTTGCAATTTTCTTTTGCCTGAATTCAGGGCTTATGACAAAGCTGCCATTAAATGTAATGGCAGGGAAGCAGTCACCAACTTTGAGCCAAGCGTCTATGGGAAGGATATAAGTTTGGAAGCCATGAATCAAGGTAGCGGTTGTTATAAGTTGTTTCGTTATCCTTCAAAATCAGAAAACGATGTGTTGATCCATGCTTCATCTCCATTGTTTGCAGGAATTGGTGATAATCTTGATCTCAACCTCTGGGTTTCTCCAAGTAATGACAGTCCAAAGGGGCTAGACAATGTTCGGAAAGTGGATATGTGCTTTAGTTCTTGTGAATTACCTTCAGAGAAAAGAGTTAAGGTGTGTGATGACATTTCATATTAGCATGATGCCAATTCCGGAAATCCCTTAATATATTTTGGTTCTAGCTGATGACATTTGATGCACTTCTTTATGAATTGAAGGTTCAGGGTCATCCTCATGCTAGTATTGGTGGACAAAATGCTGTATCCGATCACTATCCCGTATGGCCTAACCTCTATTCTGGTTTTACACCAAATTTTCAAGTAAGTAACCTATGGGGTTTCCCAGATTATTAGATCTGTCCACACGAGCCTAGTATAGGCTGCGGCTGCAGCGATTTAAAAAAAGGTCTCGATTTAGTTTGGTTTTATTTTCAAAATTAAGTCAGTTAAACCAGAACTGAATAGTTTATCTATTCTTTATATGTTTTATTTTTTAAATATAAATGAATATTTACATCTTTTAAGACATAAATCCCTGAAGTATCTTTTCTAACTATGTTTCTTTTTTCAGGAAATAGTGAAAGCCAATGGATCTAGAAATGTCCTTCCTTCACCAGCAGCAGGAGGCTCAATCCCAACATGGCAAGTGCAAATGCAAATGCAAATGCAAATGCAAATGCAGTCACAAATGATGAGAAGCCAGGGTGTGACCATTCCCATTCCAGTTTCTTACAATGCAGCATCATCAGGATTCTCTTCATCTTCAAATTCCCTTCTTCACTCAAGTAACAACAATACTCCCGTCCCATCGCCTACACCTACTTCGCTATTCTACACTAATAATCAAATCGGTTGAAGGTCACCACCATGTGTAGTACTGTCACATATTTCATTCCTGCTTTGTGTGTATAAAATGCAATACAAAATAAGTCTCACAACCATGACAACTTCAGATTGTTCTTTGGAACTTGCTATCGCATGTGTCTGTTGCTTTTAAATGATTATCAATGTTATCATCCAACTCTAATTGACAGCGATAGATGTTCAAAAAGATTTATGAAAAGATCGTTTAGTTATTATGTAAGTTGAACCTATGAAGGTATAGAGTAGTTTAAGATTGATTGGAAATAGGATAGAGGTTGGCGCATGCATAAACTAGGACAATATGTTAACAGTGAAGGCTATGTTAGGTCTGGTTAGAGAGGTATTGTAGGGCTCCTACAATGGTACGATACTTGGTAGGAGATGAATGTTGAGTACCACCATGTAACGTGAGTGGTTCGGACAACAAATCGGCATGGAGGTGGACTTGCAATCACACATGTTGGCTTTAAAAATGTCAATGATGTATTTTTTTTTTAGGATATCACGTGGATGAGGTACAATCTGGATGCTAAGAAAGTAAGAAAGGGGACCAAGATCCTTTAAAGAGAACTTGGTAGCTAGCAAACGAATGAAACTAAAAATGAGGTCAGGAGAAGACTGCTGGTAATAACATCATTCACATCACAAGGATATAAATAGGCGAGGAATAGGTTGTGAGTGTGAAGAATCAAACACAGTTGGTTTCAAGCCATGAGAAAGGAGATATGATTTTAGTTCCTTATACCTGGCATAATAAACTTGTTTTAGACCATAGATAGCTTTGTTTTATTTACAAACATGCATTAGAAAGGAAGGGTTGATGTAGCCAAAGACATCCTCATTTAGTAGGGGTGTTAAAAAATATCTGAATCCAAAATCAAATCCGAAAATCCAAAATTTCGGATTCGGATTCGGATAGTGATTTTGAGAATTTTCAGATATTTCGGATATCCAAAATATCCAAAATATTTTTATAAAAATTTAAAAATATTAAATATTAATTAAATATTTCGGATATTTTTAGATATTTTAATAAAAACTTTGGATATATGAAATAAATTTCAATGAAATTTATTATATTTTTATAAAATTTATTAAATAATACAACTTTTTTTGAAATTCGGATATCCGAACAGATATCCGAATCCGAATCCGAATCCGAAGTGTCAGATATCCGAATCCGAAGTGTCAGATATCCGAATCCGAATCCGAAATTTCGGATTCGGATAGTGAAATTCACTATCCGAAATTTTCGGATATCCGAAAATGAACACCCCTATCATTTAGGTTACCTTAGAGAAAAGAATTGTTTATATCAGGTTGGCATAGAGACCAACATTGGGAGACAACAATGGAAATAAGGAACTGGACCGAAAGTCTTGACGTAGTCAATGTTGGGTCATTAAGTGATCCCTTTGGTAACTAATCTGGCTTTCAAACGGCCTAACATAACCATTAGGTTTGTATTTAGTACGAAAGACCCACTTGAAACCAATATGATTCAGAGCAAGAGCGGAAGATACTAGAGTCCAAGTCTTGTTTCATTCTAAAGCATCAAACTCATCTTGCATGACCTGATTCTTGGTGTTTAAGAACATGATGGTAAGTGGTTGGGCTGGGACCAAAAAGATCTTGGTATAGACTATAGAACATTATATTTGTGTAGTGTTTATGTCTTACAAGGGAGAAGTAGAATTAGGTTGTAAAGGATAGAAAGTGAAAACATTGTGTGTGGGAGTGTAGGAGCAGGGGTTAGTGTGGGCATATGAGAAGTAGTAGTATGTAACGACATTATTGGAGGATAAGGAATATAACGTATGAGTTTTTTATTCGGAATTTTGAGTTTTAACAAAAATCACATGTCTAGATGAGTGATTTTTTAGATAAGTGGGTCAAAGGCATAATATGCACTTTGGATTGGAAAATGTCTAATAAAACACACAGGATGTGGATTGACCATGTAGTATTGTGGATAGTGAGATTGAAGCCATGGGTAACATAAACATCCAAAGCTACCAAGCTTTTGTGTAGTTGAATCGGTTGTTTTGAAACAAACGATAGAAGGGAGAATCATTTTTTAGTGTGAGTGTGGTAAACAGTTGATGAGATAGGTTGTGGTAGAGAAAGCAAAGGGCCAAAACGTGGTTGGCAGCTATGCGTAAGATAAGAGGGTTAAATTACTTTCAACTATATGTTGATGGGGATGCTCGGCGTAGCCATTATGCTCCAATGTGTGAGGTGGGAAGGTTAGATGGGATATTCTACAAGAAGATAAATGTGGTGAAAGTTTAACATACTCGTATCCATTGTCAGAAAATAATTGTTCAATTTTCTTGTTAAATAGTTTTTAACAAGGTGTTGAAATCTAATAAATGTACAAAAGGAAACCAAATTTTCATCTGAATGGATAGCAATATATGTTTCGTAAAATTTAACCTTTCTTGGCTAAAGATCAGCTACGTTAAATGTGGTTGCCTCTCTAGGGGTACCCGGTAGGGCGACCTTGTAGACATTGTCATTGACCTTTGCTAAAATCGTAAATGGACCATCAAATCTTGGACTGAGTTTGGAACGATGTTTGGCTGGGAAACGCTCCTTGCGAAAATGAACCCATACAAGGTCACCGGGTTGAAAAAGAATGTCCTTGCGTCCTTTGTCACGGCGATACTTGAGAAGTTCATTGGACTTTGTAATTTTCTCATATACTCGTTGATGCAGGGCCTTAATATCAGCAGCGCGATCGCTGGCTTCCTGGTTAAATTTAGAGGAACATATCTCCGAAGTCAGGATCAGCCGAGTATTTAGGCTGCAAAGAATTAACCAGGGCATACTTATGAGACAATGCATCAGCTCCCTTATTAAGTTTCCCGGACTTATGCTTAATGGTGAAGTGAAAGGCTTGTAGATACTCCGCCCATTTGGCATGCCTGGACTGCAATTTGTGTTGACCCTGGATATACTTGAGTGCTTCATGATCTGAATGCAATATGAACTCCTTGTACAGTAAATAATGCTGCCAATGATCTAGAGCCCTGATGATAGCATAAAATTCCTTGTCGTATGTCGAATATCATTGTTTTGCCTCATTAAACTTTTCACTGAAGTAAGCTATCGGGCGACCCAATTGCGTCAGTACAACCCCAATTCCGACCCAAGAAGCATCACACTCCACCTCAAACACTTCATCAAAACATGGGAGCGCCAACACAGGAGTCGAGGATAATTGTTCCTTGATCATGTCGAAGGCGGCTTGAGCTTGAGGGTTCCAAGTAAAATGTTTGAGCTTCTCGTGATCTAGCACTTCAAACAGTTGCTGAAGGTGTGATTGATGATCAGTTTCGTTCTTGCTGAACACTAGTATGTCGTCGAAATAGACGACAACAAACCTACCCAAAAATGGTTTTAATACCTGGTTCATCAATCGCATGAAAGTACTTGGTGCATTGGACAATCCGAAGGGCATAACTAGCCATTCATACAACCCTTTTTTTGTCTTGAAAGATGTCTTCCACTCATCCCCTTGATATATTCTGATCTAGTGGTACCCGCTTCTCAAATCAACCTTAGAAAACACTGTGGTACCATATAGTTCATCTAACAAATCGTTTAATCGGGGAATGGGAAAAAGGTATTTAATAATGATCTTATTTATGGATCGACTATCCATACACATTCGCCACTCTCCATTTTTCTTTGGTACAAGGATGGTCGGTACAGCACAAGGACTGAGTGACTCTCAGATAAGTCCTTTGGACAACAACCCATCAACCTATTTTCGCATCTCTTCTGTTTCTTTAGGATTGGTACGATATGCAGGTTTGTTAGGTAGTATGGAGCCCGGAATAAAGTCAATCTTATGTTGAATGGTGCGTAATGGGTGGGGAATTTCGGCGGGAAAGACTTGTTTAAAAGTTTGCAACAGAGGCTGGGCAGAAGGGTGGGGATCGTTGGAGGGAATGGGTTCCGCTTCGTCAAAGCCTAAGAGTAGAAACTCTTTGAAAGAGTAGTATTCTTGTTGTTCAGCTGTCAACAGGGTGCTCAAAGTTTGAGAAGGTTTAGGGGAGGAATGGTTGGGGACATTAGAGTGAGTGTGATTCGCCCGTTGTTATGATCAAAAGAATAAGTGTTCTGATAGCCGTAGTGATCGAGTTTACCATCATACTCTGGTATCTCAACCTTAATATCATTAGAATGCCATAGCCCAGATCCTCTCGGATGGACCCTTGATCCACCGGTCTCGTTATCATCTTTATCTCGACAGTTAACAGAAAGTTCAAGAATTTGTTCTTGCATGAGCTTCATCTTTTCAGCCATCGCCTTCTTTTCAGCTTCAAGATTATCGAGGGCTTTCTTCAAGTCGGCGGTGCTGCGAGTATCCATAGCTCTGATACCAAATGATGGCCAGAAGCTTAGTTAATGGATCAATTAAACCCGAAAGAAGCCAAATAATTAATAACAACGATCCTCCGAATTACAGAAGTCACCACTCGAAGGTTTCGTTGAGTAAATCCAATCCGAGTATTCTTGATATAGTTTCACCATAAGAACTCCAATTGGTCTCCAAGTTCACCTCCTAATTCTGCCAACAATTAGGATAGCAATGGAACAATCTCTAAAACAAGAGACATAAAATTCAATGACTCAAAAACTGTTTTTCTCATTCAAGAATCCTTAATACATTCGAGAGAAAGGAGTTTACAACCACCCACGTAGGCTACCTTTTAGGGAAATAAAACTGCTATTGAAAAGGTCAAATACAAATAAAATAATTCAGAAAGGAAAATGACATGGAATTAAATAACATTCTTGATGGGTATTTAAACGTGGGTAGTCAAACTTGCCAGCTGTTAGACGCTAGTAAGACTTGACTGGATTAAATTGACCCACGTGCAACCGGCCTGATTCGAGTCTTCGAAAGGTGGGTTCGGGTCACGCACAATTGTCGGGTCTTCAGGGTCCTGCCTATCACTTTCGTTTTGTCATATGGTGCTTGAAGGGATATGTTGTTCAAGTTGGTCACGTGGTGACAAACGCCGCTATCAAAATAGCCAACTTGTTTGATTGAAACCGGTGTTTGTATTCATCGAGTGAACTTGAGCACTTCTTGTGAAGCATGGTTAAAATGATGGTCTATTAATAGTAGGGTGTACCTTGTTAAATGTTCAATAGTTTGTAAGAGAGTGACCCCTTTAGTGATACCATTAGCACTTGACAATGAAAGGTCTAATGTAGAGAGAAGATGATGAAGTGGGAAGCAGACCATTGGTGTTTCCTCCTTGTTGGTTTCGGTAGGGTTGTAAAGCGGACCTGGTTGCTGAGTTGCCTCGCATAGTTGCCCAAGACTTGCTACTGTTTTTGTTTTGTGCATGCATAGAACACAGAAGATGACTGATGAATGTCATTTACTCCTGTATGTTATGCCAATGATGACTCCAAATTTTATGAGATTTTCAAGCAATTCATTGACCAACAAGGATCGTCTTTAACACGAATTGCTTCCTAAGATGGGTTTCTAAGCTGCTTGATCAGAACATCGAGAATGATGTCCACCACGTCTTTGTCAAGTATTGCTAGTTTATCCACAATCGTTTTGATGGTCTGCATGTACTCTGTGATCAACTAAGTAGGGGTTTCAGAAGTTTGAGTTTTCCACATGACTTGTGAGTTTAAGAGTAGGTAGGGTTATGACGGTGAGATCTTTCGTATGAGGATTAACAAGTAGGAATGAAACCTCCAACAAGTTGATGGGTGATGTGGGACAAGATTGAGAAGAAGTGGGTGCGCGAGAAGAGCTTTGTGAAGGGGAGTTTAAGTTGAGCTCTGATACCATACGAAGGTTTAGAGTACTTCCAAGATTGGTTGAAAATTGTTACTGAGAGATTACAAGTAAATATACATGTATATGAGATGATCTAGAATACATGCTAATTATATCAAGCTAATCTAGGAGATACGTATGCTAACTATAACAAACTATTTGACTGGTTTATCAATATATTAACCTTAAATTTCAAATACATGTGAGGTGGCAAGTCATCATTTAACAGAGCCAAGGGAAAAACATGATAGTTGAAAAGAAACCCAAGTTAGCCGCAAACTTATACAGCCCATTCAGGACCACTGCCATGACCAAAACTAAACCTACAACCGATACTTTAATCATTATGATCATTTGCTCATTTCATTTTTATCAAAACAGACTAGAGAGGGACATCTCCTGAAGTGGGTATTTGGAACATATAATTACAAACTTTCAAGCCTGAATTTGTGTACCTCAGTTACTACTAGTACCCTCAGTTACAAACTTTCAAGCCTGAATTTGTCATCACCTCTAGACATTGGCCGTTGGGTAAATAATCATGGGTTTGAAATTTCAATACTAGTCGGTAGGATGATCAGGTTCTAAGCGTAGGGGTTTGAAATCAAAATGTAAGAGCATATCACATAAATTAGAAGTCGAAGGCTAGCTTTTACCTGTTTTATTGTTGGTCAAATTATTAAAGCTTCAACCGATGTTCAACAAATCATTGAGGAAGCCCATATTACCAAATTTTATCTAGTGAATTGCTAAGATTTGTGACCGAGAAACAACAGCAGAGTTGCCAAGCCAAAGTTCAGTAGCTGTGGGTTTCGAGAACCATTAGTTTGTGAGAAACAACCATGGGTCAGACTTTTTATCGAACATCCATAGAGTTCACCGTTTTAATATTTCTGTATCATTTTCGTTGCAGATTTCATGTTGTGATTTTAACAAAATCTACACACTATATATCTATAACCAAACATACCCTTGTATTCAGCAGGTTTAACATTCCAAGCTATATTTTTAACATAGAGAAACATATGATTCAATGTCTGAAAAATATAAATGTCATTTACCAATATATTAAATACAATCATACCAGCATATAACTAGCTATTTATAGACTATACTCATCCCAAATGTAAGTAGGTACTAGGTAACAATAATACATTATACATAGCCATGCAAAAGAAGATAAGAGTGATATAACAACAATTATACACATTAAAGCTTCCTGAGAATTGACAAATGAACGTTCATCCACACCCAAATCTTTTGGAAGCTGGTTCATAACAAGTAAAACTAATACCACAAAAAGTCAGCTCTGACAACATAAGTCTCACAAACAATTGAGTAAATTTCATTAATGAAATCTGCATACTTACAACAAAAACATCTAAACAGTAGACTGTTAAAACGAGTTGAATGCCTAATACAAATGTTACTCTATGATCTCAACCACTTTCAACTTTCTGGTACCTGTTATAGTTGATATGCTTTTGACTGTCACCCATCTCCCACACATGATCTACGTATGAAAAATCAAAAATCAGCTCCTGCTAAATAGCGTATCCAATAATAAGTTGTCATAAGAAAAATATAAAATAATCAAAACTGACATCTTGTGGAAAAAAGGAAGAATTTTTTTACACAAACCAAAAAGGGGTAATTAGGTAGTTTTATTTTACACTTACTATGGGAATGTAGACACTTGAAAAGATATAATAAAAGACGAATATACCCAGTTAGCTAAAGAGGATACAAAACATGTATTTTACCTATCTCAAACAATTTTGTTTCTAACTTCTTCCAGTTTCTTGAGAATTTCTGCTGGAGTTCTATCCAATTCATCTGCAATTTTCCGCTGCAAATCTATAGGCAATGTGGGGTATTGTTCACAAAGGTCCCCGTCAATCACATCCTGCATAAATAGTCCAGATTTTAAATGTTATTTAATCAGCAGATGACAAAATTCAGAAGAACTTTATGAATAGTTTGAGATAGAAGATTTTACCTTAACAGGAAAATAAGCAGATCTGAAAGCCATATGATCTCTTCCACACAAAGGCGGGTGTTCCTGTCTCATATGCATCTCCAAGTGAGAAAAGAAGTCCACATCATCACGTGAGCTAAATGCCAGCAACGCCCCTAAACTACCCATCACTGTTCCGTACATCACACACTCTGTGCCACCTGGAATTAAAGATGCTTTCTGCATACATGTCACCACATCACCAACATGAAACTGCACAATCTCTTCAACCTTATTTGGTGCTC
This sequence comes from Flaveria bidentis, assembly GCA_018326385.1. Lineage (NCBI taxonomy): Eukaryota > Viridiplantae > Streptophyta > Magnoliopsida > Asterales > Asteraceae > Flaveria > Flaveria bidentis. The sequence goes on from BJCM01213544.1 coordinate 16,829, forward strand.
CATTAAGCTTCCCCTGCTCCCATTTAATCTTCCCGCCAGTTGGATCTTCTTCAATTTCATCTGATACGTCCTGCGGCAACCGCACAAAGTAGATGTTTCCAAATTTGTCAGCACCTGCCATGGTGTCAAAGTCTACATGGTATGCTGCTGTCAGCCATCTCGGAACCGAGTCATCAGCAAACACATATAGCTGGTTTTCATCCCGTCTGTACTTGCAATAGTGAAACGACTACATAAGAAGAAAACACACAATAGTTAAAATAGAGTTCCAACAATATATATAATGCTAATTTGTTTGTGTTTTATCTCAAACTGGTTAAATATAGAAAACCTAAAAAAACAAAACAGGTGAATTGGATCAATGACTTATTGACTTATTGTAATACTATTGTTTTAGTAGTTACTAGTTATAATTATTGCACTAACTATTTATTAAAAATGGACAATAACAGGTCAACAACTAACTTAACTAGCACCAAAATTATATGTTTTAATCTGACCCGCTTGACCTGTCCATCTTGACACCTCTACTCGATTGAAGAGAGAGCATTTATGTAATTTGCATAATACAATATTAGAAATCATACCTCCTGAATGTCTCCTACATAAATTCGATCACGATATGTATTAATCGAATTGATTGTGTTTGGGAATAGCTTATTTTCGCACTTT
>BJCM01213562.1:0-11228 GCA_018326385.1 Flaveria bidentis
GTTTTACTGCTGTCTATTTCTAGGGTTTCGGTTGTTCGGGTTCAACTCGAACATAAGAGGTCGTGTGAGTGCGTGTGATGTCTTTCAGCGTGTGCTTCTTGTTTGTGTGTCTTTGTAGTGTGTTTCTGGAAGTCCTCGTTGTGTAAAACTCGTGCTCGGGGCAGCCGAAGGCGGCTCTGCACTTCAGCAGTCGCGAACCTGCAGTTCAGGCGACTGAGCCGTGCGACTGGGTGAGTCGTGCGACTGAGTCATGCGACTATGTCATTCGGGCGACTGAGTTGTGCGACTAGGGATGTCATGCGACTGAGTCGTGCGATCGAATGAATGTGTGCGATTGAGTTAATGCGGATGAATGATGTGTGCGAGTGAGTCAATACGGATGAATGTTGTGTGCGATTGAGTCATGCGACCGAATGAATGTATGCGATTGTGCGTGTATCGTACGACCGAAGGCCAATTGTACGAATGAAGGTTCAGTCGTACGAATGAAGGTTCAGTCGTACAAATAAAACTGATTCGTACGAATGAAGGTTGATTCGTGCGTATGGAGGTTAAGTCGTGCGATTGGTTGTTGTGTGGTACGACTGAATGCCAGTCGTGCGAATAAAGGCTCAATCGTACGAATGAAGCTGATTCGTACGAATGAGGGTTGATTCGTGCGGATGGAGTGTTGAGTTATGCGTCTGGTCTGTTATGCGATTGAAGTTGTTGTGTGTGTGAATCCCCTCTGTTTGACGTGTGATGTTGAGGTAACATTAACACAGTTGTCATTTCTTGACCACAAATATTAAAGTCAACGCTATCAACATGCAAATACTATTCCAAATTAAATCAACCTAACGTTTTACGCTCATCAACAACCCATTTGAGACTACAAATATTTAACAAGTACTTTCTCGTATAACAACATGATATTTACACAAATATCATCGGCAATAATGACTACTTCTAGTGCTTGGATATACATAAGATCTGATACGTGTGTCCGCTTGTGTGTGTTACCCACGACCGACCCGATGCAACCCGAACTGACCAAACGTTACTATATGCTTTCTACATATCATTAATGCTTAACAATAACTGTCAATAGGTGTTTGACCGTTCATTACATACAACTGTTGAGAACTTTGATCATCCATACTTACCACTTAACAAGTGAGTTTCGTGGCCCCTTTTATGCTTATACAACTTTTCAATCATTTACAAACTTGGGAAAAAAGTATGCTCACCCACCTTTCATGTTGTACAACATACATACAATTTACATACTTGGAATCAACGTGCTACTATTTTGTGAGTACTTATCTGATACATGCTTGAGTCTGTTGTGTGGTTCTTTCTTACAACCATTTAATTCTAGTGTGGGAACCAACGGATAGGTATTGGTAGTAATACTGGGTTGACACCCCCACCCTCGTTTGTTGGTATACTAGTTACTACCAACAGTCACGAGGAACGGGCCTTGTGTGAATATATTCCGACAAGATTCTTTGTGTATGTTGTTAGGTTTGGTTGTAAAGCTCAAGTCATGTGAATTTGCTTACTTATAACTGTATTCACGGTATTCCGCTACAAACATTATATAGCATCAATTACTTATTTACAATTTAAACCGAGCTCACCAACAATTTTGTTGATCATTTTGAGCATATCTTTTCAGGTGACAATGCTATTTGAAGATCTAGGTGTGTTGCCTTAGTGGAGACCCTATGCATTTTGGGACTAAACATACATTTTGAAAACATTTGTTGTAATCTGTTTTGAACAACATTATTCTTTTGATACTTGTTCCCGGGTAGTGAGAATTACATTACAATGTTATTATCTTTGTTTATGTGAATCCGTTAACATGTTTATGCTTATGGCTATGTTGTCGTGAATATTGACTAAACACGACACAAGTCCCCTTATTGTCGGGTGTCGTCATGACACGCTTGTCATCATTTATTACATTGCATCTCTAATGCTTACCATGTGTTATGACGATCCCGTCTCGTTACATCCCCGTGTTTCTGCTCTTAGTGGGGGTGTGACACAAAACCTCTTCCCGCATATGCGTGCGTGCAGATGAAGAGGTGGGAATGAGTTTTTGAAGAAAAACAAACACTACCTTAGTAGTTATTTAATACAGATCCTGTGAGGGTCGATCCAATGCCTTTACACAAGCAGGCTTCTTCCAAATGTAAAAGGGATAAGGATAGTCTCCATCTTTTCTTGGTATTGTGCTACATGTTCATCAAGTTTCGTAGTTCCATCGTACAACTTCATGTGAGGACTCTAAAAACATTTAAGGATCTTTTCATCGTATATAGGAGGAGAGAATCTTGATATCCTGTAATAAAATAAAAAGTTGTTTTAGATGTTTTAAAATTTGAGCAAATTTATAATTATGTCCTACTCAGATATTTTATATTATTGTATAGATATATGGGTAGGTCTATAATAAAATAAAATGTTATAGGTAGGTTTATAGTAAAAAAGTATTTAACCTAAAATCAATCATAGAATAATAGCTCTTAAAGTTACAGATTCTATGATCATTTAAGAGATTTTTCTTTTGAACCTTTTTATGTGTCATCTCTCTTCTGTCACAAAAGATTTTGAACTTGACATATGTTTTTTATAGTTTATAAAGTGCAAGACATTTTGATCATTGTATCAAATGCGTTAAATCATTGTGTCAAACATATTAGGTTTTAGTGTCATATATGTTAGTTCGTTATTTTTTAGATATTTTCATTTTTTGTTATAAATATCCTCATTCTGTTTTACATTTTGTATCATTTTATATTATTTTTTATACATATGTTGTTATTTTCTTATTGTGTTTTACAATTAGAATTACAAATGACGTATTTTACGAATATGTTTTTCAAAAGTCGTCTATTTTGAAAAAAAACAAAATAGTGTTCAGGAAGGGGGAGCATAAGAAACACAATGACACATTTGTTAGTATGTTATTTTGTCGTTGTTCATAATATATCTGATAATTTATTTGTTATTTTATCATTGCATTTTATATATTGTAAGTACACAATAGGTTTATTCCACCATTATGTTTTCAAAAACTTATCAGTTTAGAAAAACATAATGGTGTTTAGCGAAACACAATTACAAACTAAAAGATACTATAACAAAAAGAAAGACACATTCATGAACATGAATCACATTGAGCTAAAGAGCGTTATTTTTTTATTTTTGTATATCATGAACATGAATCACATTAAGCTAAAGAGTGTTAATTTTTTACTTTTGTATGTAGTGATATTGTATGTGTTTAAAAAGAAAATTGGATTTTAATAATCCAAACTATTAATTATTTCACAATATCAATTAATCCCAACTAATAATTTAATAATATTAATCCAAACTTTTGATTTTGTTACTAATAATTGTTCAAGTGCAATTGTTCATTAATTTTGTTAGTTTTTTATGACGTATCACGTGATGTGACTTGTGACATGACGTATAACATAGTTCTAACTAAATATATATATATATATATATATATATATATATATACATTACTCAATTCCTTTTTTTATAAAATATAATTTTATGAAGTTATTCAACATAACGTTTTTATCACTTGTCGAGTATCTTGAATACAAAGAGATGCAAAAATTGAGTAGTATATTTATATATTAATTATGTAATATGTCATGTCACATGCCACGTCAGAAGCAACGTTACGTGTTAGGTCTTCAAAAACTAACAGAGTTACCAAATAGTTAGGCTGAGATTATTACCGGTAACAAAATCAAAAGTAGTGATTAATCTGGTCAAATTGTTAGTTAGGATTAATATTGACCAATTTCAATAGTTTGTATCATTAGAATTCAAAATTTCTTTTAAAAATAAAAAAAAATCGTTTTTATAATGTAACTTAAAAGAAAAATAATCTCGTATATAAAACCCTTTTTGAAATTTGAACACTCGTACCGATACCAGAAGTTTTTTTACACATATTTTGAGCAGGAGTTTAAGGACAAATGCACGCTACTTCAAGCCTAGGAGCCTTTCCGCCCGGAATTTTAGGATTTATTTTTAGGGTTATTGGATTTTAATAACCCCAACTTTTATTTATTGACCGAGATTAATCTCAATTCAGAAATTATTTACAGACACTTCTAACTTTAAATATATTTTTCTCTAATGATCACTTACTAACTCAGAGTTAACCATCGTCAGTTTTTTTGATGAAAAGATGTCAACTTTGAATCATTTTTCAACTACAACACTGTCTAGTCTTAACTAGTTCCATTTTCTATTCTCTCACCTCCATCATCACCTGAAATCTACCTCCAACGAGTGCGGTGGTTCAAATTAGGAGGTAAAGATTAACGGGTTTTTGGGTGCGGAAGTTTCAAATTGGCGGACCTGATGATATATTTTAACTTTTTGTTTAGTGTTTTGGCTACAAAAATAGTCGATGTCATTGAAAACTAACGAGGTTAACTCTTAGTTAGTAAAGGATCATTGAAGAAAAATAAACTCAAAGTTGAGAGTATTTGTAAATATTTACTGAGTTGGGATTAATCCCGACCAATAAATGAAACTTGTGATTATTAAAATCCAATAATCCTTATTTTTATACTAGGTTATAATCTCATGTATTACATGAGTTGAATAAACAAAATACAAAATATTAATTTATGAAGAGTTATTAACCGTAAAACATTATTGATATAAGATATAATTGAAATTGCATATTAGTAAGTGCTTTTATTAATTGATAAAATTTTTTATTATTTCTAAAACTTTCGTTTGTAATAGATTTGATAAAAAAACATGTTTTATCAATATTTCGCTGTTAAAAACTCCGGGCTTGTTTTGTAAATCTTTTTAAATATAAAACTTTTATTTTATAAAAAAAATGATTTTACAAATAATTTTATTATTAAAAAAAGTTTTGTTTTTTCATAAAAAACTCATAGTTTTAGAATAATTTGGTTTTAAAAAAGTGTATTTTTTAATCAAAATACTTAGTTTTTATTTAATAAAAGATATTTCTTAATATTATTGATTAAAAAAACATAGATTTATAATATAAAGAGAAAAAAGAGATGTTTTGAAAATTAGTTATTTAATATTTTAAAATAAAGTAAATAGTTTAGGCAGAAAAACAAATAAGAGTAGATGTGAGAATGACATGTGTCAAAAATGTAAATGATTATTAGGATAGATTTAATTGTTTCTTGGCAAACAAATAAATACATACCAATTTGTTTTTATTTTAAATGTTACATAATGTTTACATATTTTATATTTCTCTTACTAATTATATATTATTAATATTTTAACATAAAAAAACAATACAAGTATGTAAATTTTACACTTTATAAAACATGCTTGGGCTTGTAACAATCAAAGAAAACAAAAAAAGAAAATAAAAAGAGAAGAAAATAAAAAAGCAGTTAAAGAATGAGATGGGAAAAAATCAAAAAATAGTATTGTTTTGTGTTCACTGATGCCACAGGGTTTTTTTATTATCTTTTGTTGTAACACATTAACTCAACCAATCAAAACATAACACATCATGTTATTTTATTATAACTTTAGCATTAAGTTCACCTAAACATTATGATATTACAATCGATTTTTCTCTCTTTTCCCCCTTTTCTTTCTTTCCTACAACTCAAAAATCTATCAAAACTCAAAATCTTCATGAAAGAACCTGCAACTCAACACATCAATTTTTTTGCGTTGCATCGGCACATCTTGCCAGAGAACGTCTTGCAAGAATCGTCGCATTAAGCACGCATCATGCAGTCACATCGCATCAGGTGCAATGATGCGTTCTCAGCACGGCATCACACACATCACGCATTATGCCCACTTGATTAGGGCATTTTAGAATCAAGATCGGTGCATTGAACGGTTACAATCAACAAGTCAAATTCAATATTTTTTTAACTTTTTCATAATAACATTATACTGTTTTAATTTCTCGTATACTAATATGACATGCTTATTCAGTTATTCCTAGATACATTTTTTCATCACTTTTATTTAATTTATAGCCATCAGTCAATAACAACTCGTTAGATATAAAAAGTTCAAACAAATTATGGGTCCGAAACCCTACCTTAACTTTATATGGATTGGGCCGGTCCATCCTCTTTAATGGTTTGTACTTTATTTCTAAAAATTGTCGGTCTAGGCTCTAGCTACCTGCTACTTTGCTTCTATAATTAATTTAATTTTGCCTTACAGAAATATAAAATAAAATAAAATATTCAGCATTAACGTTTGGCAAAAAAGAATGTGGCCGTGTGACTCGAGTTTCCGCTTTGTTTATCAATCTCATTATATATTAATTAAAAAACATTAAACAACTAATATTTATTTTTGAAAATAAGTACTTGCCATCCGCAAAATTTCAATCCAAACATGTGTCAAAAGAGGTAACGAGACTGAAAAGATTTACCTTTTAAAAACGAATTCACAATTTTTGTTAAAACTCATACTAAAATGTCAGGAGAGAGAAATTAATAAACAAGAATATGTATTTAATATTCTTTAGAAAAATTAACAATTATAAGTTATTTTAGAAAAGTTAACAAGTACAAGTTATTTTAGGAAAAAACAAACTAAGTTTTAGGGGCAACTTGGAAGCATCTGAATCAGCATCTTAGTAGTTTAGATGTTTGAATTACTTAATACTTAATAGTTCAGACTATTTGTTTCGTGTGCAAATATCTGAATGATTCAGACTTTTGTTTTTGAATGGTTATGTATTACACTAATGCTGAACGGTTAATAGATCTAATGTTGAATGGTTAAGAACTTTTATATGAATTGTTGAGACATTTGGCTTTTAATAGTTAAACGATATACTAGTTTAATTTTTAATGGTTTAGACCTCTTAATGGTGAAAAACTTAATGATCCACACCTTTTATTGGTTCAACACTTAGGGGGTGTTTGTTTTTTCATAAAAGCTCTTCCTGATCTTTTTTGCATGCGTCGCACAAACCATGCGCAGACATTGAGATCTGCAAAGTGTTTGTTTTTTATAAAACTTTTTATTAAAAAAAGGTTTGCGCGAGATCTGCATGGTGCAGACTTAACACAATCACTTCTAAAGTTTTTTAAAGTTTAAGAGTATTAAACACCATCACCAACCACCACCCATGTCCACCACCACCGTCCACCACCACCACCGTCCTCCACAACCTCCGTCCGCCGCCGCCACCACCACCCACCATCTACCATTACCACCGCCATATACCACCACTAGTTGATTTTAGCAGTCTGTGGATGTTAAAAAATAGACACTCTTATTGTTGCAAATTGCAGATGTTTAGTCCACCTCTTATCTAGCAGATGTCTGCAGATGTGGCCTGCAGACTGCAGACATTTTGCTAAAGAAAAAACAAACAACACTTTAATCATTCAGAAATTTCCAAACAACTCTTTAGTTAAATATGATAATGAAATAAAAGCTTTTGTGAAAACTTATGATTAGTTCATTTATTTTGTTAATTTCTCCTCACGATTGTTAAATATGATAATGAAATAAAAGTTTTTGTGCAAACTTGTTAAATATCAATTTACCAACTAGAACATGAGAAAAATTGAATTCCTTAAAAATTCATGAATGGGAAAAATACTGCCTAGATTAATCTTAGATGTGACCCTTGAACTTCATACGATTATTTAATTATTGCGAAATCTAGATCTAATGATACAAACCTCTAAGACACTTAATGGATCCAGGATTATTATCCAAGTGTGACCAAAAAAAGAACCTAAAAGACGTGTGAAACTATCGATTGGTCAAACTACCTTTCGGACCCTTTCATAACACTCGCGTACCCGATTGATAGCTAATCTCTCGATCCAACTAAAACAATACATTAATGATGCAAGGGGTAACTTTAAAACAATTTACTAGACACAAATAGCAATGGAACTAGTTAAACTAGGCCAATGAGTTCTAGATTAACTGGTTTAGGAGGAAGCACCCTATGACTCACTAGATGCAATATGTTCCTAGTGGGCCAAGGGTTTTACCACAATGGACCTTTAGGTGGTGGGTTTTCCTTGGAATGGTGGACGAGCCGGGTCACCAGCGTTGTCTGTGTTCGCGGGCGTGGGTGACCTTTCACCATTGGGTTTACCTGGGTGACCGGGCTTAAAAATTATCCGTTGGCCATTAAAAAAACTAGTTAAACTAGGGAGACCTTCTCGCGAACCGTTTATTCCTAATCACAAGGACAATTCAATTGACTCTCACTTCTCGATCTCAAATTAAGAAAAGCATTAAGTTCTAATTATTAATGCAAGCTAGTTCCTATGGTTACTACGTCTAGCAAACCATCAATTAATGAAAAAGCAAAAAGTAATTGACCTAGATATGCAAGTTTCTATGAAAGACATTTAATAACTAACATATGAAAAATATCAATCATCAATTACTATATCAAAATACTCTAACACAATAATAGATTAAATAATTATTCTTTACACAAGTGTTAACCATAAAAACCGTTCAATAATCCAAATCTATTCAAGTTAACATAACCTAATCATTAACCTAGGTACTATTAGGATTTTAGCTACACATAATAAGTAGAAACATCAACGTAAACATTGAACATAGGTTCAACATGTTAAAAACAATAAAGGCTAAACAAAGTTATGAATATAAAAACTCTTATTCAAGCGTTTGCAATAGTTTCTATGATCCTAGCTTTCACCTTTGGCTTCCAAGACTTCTAAAATCTTCAATTCCCTTGAAATTCCTCCGGAAACAACTAGAAGTCGAACTTATCTTTAGGGTTAAGAGAAGTTGTTTAAATACAACTCTGTAAAAATTAATGTAAAGTCCATCTATGTGATACGCACACCCAAAATTTCAACCTGCACGTATCACATAGATTAAAAAAATATCAAAACTCTAATACGAGCTATGCGATACGCATAGCGGGTATTTTAACATGTGCATATCGCGTAGATGAACTTTTCTAGCAAGATTTGAGTTGAACACTTAGAAAAATGTCTAAATGTTGGTCTTTTTCACCCTTTGGATCTTTTCTTCATTTCCCACGTGTTTCCATACATTTAGTATCGGAGCATCTATTAAGCCACATAATAGCAAACAATAAACAAAAATAATGAATCTAACTACAAATTAGACAAAAGTGACCTGGAAATGAGACCTAAAACATATGTGTTTTGCAACACATCATTTAGGAATAAGATCCACCCAACTTTAACCAATCTCCACCCGTACCCAAGTTTATACCTGAAACATAACTCGATATTGAGGTTGTCACCAATACACAACTGAGAACCAAATCACGAAAAAAAGTTTTAAAGATAATAATATGATATGTACACACACAAAAACAAATAATGATAAAGATGAAATGATTATTAAAGTAATGATCACATTTACTAAGACATTAACATGTATAGTGAGTGTGACTATACTAATTGTCTAGGCGTCATCTACATGAACTTATTTTTTATCACACTCATAATGGTATTATACATATCCTAATCCCCGACAACATCTTAAACAAATAAGACTATGGAAAAGGGAAAACTAATATTTGGTCCACGTCTTAGTAAGTTAAGTCACAAAGTAAAAGACATGAAGGGATAATACCATACTACAAGAATCCAGGGCTAAACTAAGTGCTAGGTCTTAGAAGTATCTGAACCCAAGTTAAGCTCAAGATCCTTAGAGGGAAAACCATGTACAAGCCAGGACACGTGTGTGGGCAATGAATATATATTGTAATCAAGATGGGTGGCTCTAAAGCAACTAAAGCCTTAGTTTTGGACCCCTAATTTATATATGGCCTCATTTTCAAAAACAAATCTTTATACATGGATTGGACTTGTATATATGGGTTTTACTCTAAAATATTCATAAAATAAGTTAACTTCATCAATAATAAACCTTCTAGTTTTATTGTTTGATGTGCTCCAAATTATACATAAAAATCCTATCAAAAGCATATCAATTATTCTTTAATATCTTCCTTAAAATGTTAAATTGTGTTTTCAGGTGTTTAAAAAGGCAAGATGGACAAAAGGAGCATATTTAACAAGAAATTAAAGTAATCCGAGCTTTGGAGTCCAAGCATAGGGTCATGCCTCATTAAGCACGCCCCCATACCTTGCTAGAAACACACCCCCATGCTTGGACATCCGACAGGACAAAAAGTACTGTCCCCTAAAAGTAGACATGGGGCCGTGCCCCATGAGGCACGGGGTCGTGCCCCACCTCCAACACAAGGACGTGCCCCATTTAGCATGGGGTCGTGCCTGACACAACCTGCATGTACAAGCCGACCAACTTTCGTAAGCATTATACTAGCACGGGGCCGTGCTAAAACACTCCAGAAAGCTTATAAATAGAAGCCTAAGTTCACCATTTTTGGCAAACTTTGGTGGGAGAGTTACTCTGCAGAATTCTCTTGAAAATCAAGACTTCAAGGTCATTTGGAGGCTCGGGAGGTGCATACAACACTTGGAAGAAGCTCGGGATCATCTGAACGTCATCCATTGTGGATTATCGGTTTGATTGTTCTATTTCACCGATGATTACATATCAATCTTCTTTGTTATCTGTTATTATGTTCAAGCTCATTATGAGCTAAACTCTTTTTATCATCCTAATCGGATGAAACTTATGTAATTTGTGATGAACTAATGGTGTGATAAATATTATGTTAATGTTACGGTGGTCTTGGGAAAACTATCGATGGGTAGCATCTACATTTGAACGAGAAGTTATAAATTTATGGTTTGTGATTGTGATTGTCATACAAGGTTGAAAACCGTATGATTAACTTTCATTCGCGAAACTAGTCTTCATAATAAATCCATGGCTAATGAACTAGAAATGGTTATTAGAAATCATATCACTTTAACTTTCTGATCATTTATGGGTTCCCTTTTAATAGTTTGAGAAATCTTCAGTAATTGTTATGGTTTTCTAAAATTAATGGTATGTTAGAAAGGAACTTGATCAACTCTTATTTTAACATTAAGTTATGTTTTCAGAAATAATATGTCAAATAGGTCACAAAAGATTTACCTACATTACTAGAGCTTTGATCTAAGCAGTAAAACTCAACCTGACGTGATCCTAGTCACTACGGCAGCAGGTGATGGAATGTGATTTTTATGTGTTATAGCGTTTTAATCTCGAGTGTTTATATACTTTTAATGATTATAATTGTTTGAATAGCTATGACTACGAGTTAT
>BJCM01213589.1:0-12467 GCA_018326385.1 Flaveria bidentis
GTCGATTTTCAGCAGCTTGAAAGGTAGTTTCCTTGTTCTATTTTGGTTGTTATATCTTGTTGATAGCTTGTTCAAACACATATGAATGATCCTTTGCTCTTGGGTTTGTTAAAACAAAGTAAAGAACCTTAATTTTTCAGATTATGAATCATATTATTAGGGCTTTTATCCGCTGCGTTTTCATGTTTAAAATGGTTAAACAACCTTGCTTTTGGTCCATCAAACCCATCAGTTTGGTACAATAAGTTATCATATAATGTGTTTTCGTGAACCAATTCATAAATACCATTAATAGGAATAGCTTTAAAATAAAATATGTCATTTAAAGAAACATGAATTTCATTTTCAATGAATGTCAAAACATAACAATATTGTCTTAATTGGGCAACATAAATAATGTTCCTAGTCAAACTAGGAGCATACAAAATATTGTTCAAAATTGATTCTAAACCATTTGGAAGCTTCAAGATGTAGTCCCCTCGGCCTTCAACTCGAACTTTTGCCCCATTCCCCATGTACCTAAGGTTTGCCTGGCATCCCTCTTTGCTTGCAACTCTTTTAGATGGACTGGACAATTTCTTGCCCAATGTCCAATCTCCCCACACTTAAAGCATGGATCATTTGAAGCAACCTTTTGCTTTTTCTCCGCTAGTTATGGTGGTGGCGCTCTTACCACTCCCTTTCCTTTTCCCCTAACATTCCCTTTACCCTTGGCAACATTTGACTTGAGTGCGGGGTGAGGCTTCTTCTTGTTTCCACCTTCATTGATGGTGAGAACTGCTAAAACCTTTTTACCCATGGCCGCCTCAGTAGTTTTGAGCATAGAGTGAAGCTCACTTATGTTCTTGTCACAACCGTTCATGTTATAATTCATGACAAAGTTGTCAAACCTTTTTGACAAAGATTTGAGGATCAAATCTGTAGCCAACTCTTTCGATATGGGACAATTCAGCCTTTCGAGGCGGTCGATGTGGCTTTTCATCTTAAGTACATAAGATGAAACAGATTGGGTGTCGTCCATACGACACGCATGGAGTGATCGAACCATTTCGAAGCTCTCAACCCTTGCTTGTTGTTGGAATGTTTCCTTCAACTGGGTTATCATGTCGTATTCTCCATGATGCTCATACTCCTTTTGGAGATCTGGAGTCATACTTGCCAACATGAGGCAAGACACTTGGACCGAGTCCTCAGCGTATTTCACCCAATTATTGTAGGCCTCCTCATCCTCCTCATTAGATTGATCCAGGAATCGAATCCTCTAAAATATATGATCGTTTCTATTGCTTGAGAATAATTCTCAAGTTTCGAAACCAATCAATAAAGTTGTTATGGTTTAGACGCTCCTTTTGGAGAATGGTCCTAAGTGATAGTGTGTTAGTGGACGGGATTTCATTATTTTCATTGTTATTGGTGGCCATCTACAAAATATAACAAAGTTCAATTTTAGTATTTTTGATATTGTTCATATTTTAATAATTAAAGCCCCTTTTAAGTGTCTTAGACAATTTTAAAATTCTAGAATCCAAAGTTACATTTAAATAGTGGTTAGGTGACCTTTATCCCATTATTTAAATTAACAAGGTAGTCAACGTTTTGACAATTGCAACCCTTTGCACCTTCTAGGGTGTGGGATCGACTTTAAAACATCATATGTATAGTCAGCATGTTTATCCTATCAACATATTTGTAAACCACATTGTCGGTGATCCATTTAACATGGTTTGCAAATCAAGTTACCCTACTTTCACACACATGTGAGTTTTCCAACATAAGTGGTTAGGTGACCTTTATCCCATTAAGAGTTTCCAAGTGACTCAAGTGTTGTGCAAAAGAATGGTGTTAAAATTGTTTATTAAAGAAATTTTAAGATTCCATAATCTTAGTTTAGAAAACTCTATGTACCTTATATTTCCATGCTTTAAAATACAAGGTACCTTATGGTTCACTTTTAATAAAACCCAATTTATTAAGATCATTAATCCTTTTAATAACCTTTTATTAACCACTTAATGATAAAGAACCATCAATTTTCAGCTTGTTAAGTTTTTTAATGTGTTTGTTATGCATAACCAAATATCAACCAACAATCATACAACAAGCATCCAAACAAGCATAATCATACAAACATAAGTTCATAACCATAGCCACTAAGTTGACCACACTTCTTTGCCATCACAAGTTTTGTCATAAGGTCTTTCCTAAGGGTTAAGATGACACATCAAAATGTCTCCATTAACTCCCACTTGAATCCACATTCAAATGCTTCAAGGGTCCATGTCTTTTGTGTCCTTCTTTGGGTCTTCATCTTGTGCATCTTCTTTTACAAAATCATATCCTAATATAATTTTTATAATAAAAGAAATGCACCTAATCTATTTATTACATAACCAAATGAATATATAAATTACAACCCAAAATACAAACACAAATGTTACAACCCTTTCAAGAATCAAAACCAACATGATAAACCACAATCAACCAAATCCAAAACACATAAGGTCAAGGCTATCTTATGCACCAAAATATGAAACATATACAACATCCATGAACAACAATGAACCCCTTTTTAAAACCTTAAATTTCTCGCCAACATGAACCAAAACTTTAGGGTTTTGTCGAAACAACAAAATCAACCATTTGATGTTAATCTTTCAAGGTTTACACTAAAGCATGTAAGATTAAACCTTGAAACATAAGGGATTCAAACATCCACAACAAAACATCCCCTAATGGGTTGAAAAAGTCCATGAAAACTAACTTTTCAAGAACTTTTGAAGCACATATTCCACATATCCGGCTCTAGATGCCAATGATGGGTTTTGTTACATGTAAATCAAAGCTAGTTTAACCATTTAAACTATAAAACCACACCAGAAAGTAGGGTTTAAAGTGAGGTTACCAATCTGAAATTTTTACCATTTTAAACCATAAAAAAACCCAAGAACATGGATCAATAATATATGTGAAATAGTATGCTATCAAAACCAAAAACAACCATAGGTGGTTCAAAGAAACAACCTTTCTTACACAAGATGTTGTAGATGGAAGAAATGAAGATTGATGATGTTCTTGTATGTCTAGCCTTCAAAAGAGAAGGTCTCAAGCTTGTATACCTACAAGCCTAAACAAACACCTAATCTTGTTAGGTAGAAGAGCACCAAGACCAACTCCCTTTTGAACAATCCGATTCAGCCAAGAAGTTCTTGAAGAGCAGCCAAGAAAATCGAAATTTCAGCCTCCTTTTTCTTCTTGAATCCAAAAATCTTTTGGTTCTTGCAGAGAGTGTCTTGCTTTGTATGTGTAATAGAAAGTGTAGGTTGTGGAAGAGTGTAAGAGTGTCTATAGTCTTGCAAAGACCAAGACTAAAGATGAGTTCCCAATGCCCACATGGGGCGGCCGAAAATGAGGTTGAAAATGGGTTCCCCCCATTTTGAAACTTTTATAAAATTTACTCTTTCAACCCTTAGTTTATAATATTAAAACCTATTTTAATTTTATAACATTAACACACTTTTATTTCTTATTATTTAACAAACATAAATAATAAAACAAATAATTTCTCATGAACAAATTGTCCATATAATGTTGTTTTATCATAAAAGCAATGTTTTAGAAAACCCATTTTCTAAATAGGTGTCAATATTTATTTGTATGTTCTCATAAAAAAATAAATATTTATTGGTGTTTTGTATTGCTTGTTATTGGGTATGACCCGACTTGGATAATAATGTACTAACCACATCAATTTTGTATTGTCTTGGACATATAAGATCCAACACATATTATTACAATGTTTCATTACACATATGTAAGCCATGATAGACTTTTACATTAAGCACATAAACTAGGGACATATGTATCAACAAACTCCCCCTTGGACCTAGTTTACTCTAATGTCTGACATCTTTCATATGCTCCTCAAACCTATTGTACTTCTCCTCTCTCATGACTCCTGCGTGTATTTCAAACGCAAAGTAGAGTTGTATCACATTCTAGAATTGGAGAGCTTGTACAATATCTTGTGTGTCATAGAATAGTGGCCACTTGTATAAAGTGTAGACATCTTCAGCCGACAAGTTGGTAAGCTACATTGGGTCAAATACCATGATAGTTTCCATTTTGCCTTCTTTGTTTTGAACTATGACCGCTTCACTCGTCCTACAGTCATAATACAACTATTTGAAATGTGGAGTCGAGTCCTGAGGCATTTCCCGTAAGAGAATCTTTGACATCGTGCGCGGGGGACTCCACTTCAACACTACTTTAGGCTTTCTAGATATGCGATCCATTTCAGACTTGCGAATAAACCTCTTCGATTGTTGAGGTCTGAAGTTCACCCATCTGGTGTGGTATTCCTTCTTTAATACAGACTCAAACCAACCTGACATTTTTCTGAGATCAGCATATAGTAGATTTAAGCATGCCAGTTGGTTGAGCTCAAAGCCTGGGAGAGTCTTCAGGTCATGTGGATGCCTGAATTACACTATTCCATTCTCCCTTTTACAACATAAATGTTTAGGACTTCAAAATTCGCCCACGCTATGATCTTCCCACACACCTTCTGATGTTTCTTGACTTTGTAGAGTTGTGTAGGCGTTTTGCTTTGGAGCAGTGCGCTGGGCTCTTATTTCAGCAAAACAAGTTGCCCATTCAGCCTTCTTTATATCAACATCTGCATCTGAGGCTTAGGCTTGGCTTTCATCCTTATCTATTTCTTTCTCCAACTCATCCAGTTATTCAAATGTAGCACTGCCGAGAGTGTCACCCAAGTTGGGGATCAAATTTCCTTCTTGGTCAGACGTGACATCCTCTATCTCCATTTCATCAACATCATTCAGCTCATCATCCCTCATAACATCGACCTTTGGAGCGTCTTTGACGAGCTCGTTAGGATTCAGTCTAAACATCTCAGCAAGTTGTTCGTCAGTCAGATCGTGTATAATTTCACCTTTTTCGGGAGTGTACCTCACTGACCTTCTCACAATCCCTTGCAAATCAAGAATCATTGTGAATTGAGGCTTGATTTGCTAAAGGGGAGCAACATCATATTCATCCTGCTGTGGAGTTTTATCTACTTGTTTAGACATTAATCACATCACGCATAAGTCATTTGATAAAACATTAAGAAATAGGTAGACATAAGTGATCAATAATTACATTAATGTAATACATAATTCAAGTACAAAAATTTTTAAATACATAAACATTTAGTCTTTACTTTTATCTTGAATCGTTGGTTCTTTAGCAGGAGGAGCAAAGGATGAGGCACCTTGATCTTGATTACGTTTGGTCCGCCTCTCTTGAGCTCGAGGAGAGGCTGATGTAGCCGCATCGCCTTCCTGATCATCATCATCTTCTAGATCTTTTCCACTTGGTCCACCCTCTCCAACCTCCTCTGACTCATCTTCATCCTTTTCATCATCATCATCATCATCATCGTCCTTGATCTTCAGAGGCTCGCTCTTATATCCTTTAAGCTTTAGCAGTATCTTTTTGTTTATCTTTTCAAGTTCCTCAATTCTCTTCATCAAAGCCAACACCAACTCATTTTGACTTGTCAGTGCATGGTGGGCTCGGCTTAGAGCTCTCTCATACAGGTCACATTTCACACTGAGCTCCCTGATCTATTCAGCTTGAGTTGCGTTCACCTCCATCAGCTGATTGAGTTGTGCACCTATTTGCTTATTAGTAGCTAGTAGCTTTAGAACAATACAGTTGAGGCTGGCCAGCTGTTCCTCTAACCCAATATGGGGTAGGGATTATCCAGCAGTGTATGGAGTGCAAGTGGACGAACCGGCTTGGTGAGTGGTGGTGGTAGTAGTGGGTGTGGTGTATATGGGAGGTGGAATGTGTGTGGGCTATGGTGGAGTGGTTGTGGTAATGGTGGTGGGAAAAGAGATAGTGGTAATGGGTGGAGTGGTGGTGGTAGTGGTGGTAGGAGGTGTAGTAGTGGGTGGAGCGGTGGTGGTAATAGTGGCTATGGGGGTGGAAATAGGAGATGTGGTAGTGGTGGTAGCTGTGGTAGTGGTGGTGTCTGTGGCACAGGTGGTGGTTGTTGCAGAAGATGTAATCACCGTGAACCTCGGCCTCTCACCCTTTTTGCCATAAGGGTGATCCATTCTATTCTTCCTGGAGCCTTTTGCAATAGGCGGTACCCCTTGGCTGCTGGGCTGGTCAGGTATATAAGTAGGGTTAATGATATTAATATCATAACCTATAGTACCTGCTAGGCGTCCACCAACCGCCTCTATCCACTTCTCAGTGGCCACAACTCGGCTCCCGGCTGTCCTAGTGAGTGGCTCATCATCTGACTCCTCCTCTTCATCTATCAAGAAGTCATGGTGGAAAGCAGCCTTCTTTGTTCCACCAGGTGCAACACCACCTTGACCGTCATCATGGTCATCAACATCGTCGTCTTCTTCATCAGTGGGTAAGGCGATTGGCTCAACATCCGAATCGTTGTCATCGTGATGCCACTTCTTGCAAGAGGGCGCCACATAATCTTCTTTGGCCAGGTGCCCAAATAGTCTCCTGACCGCGGATTTCACCTGCTTCCCCCGGTACACCTTCATCCTACTCAGGGGGTGTCATCCATCACCTCTAACATCACTAGATCGTCCTTCTCCTTAGGTAGCAGAGGAAGCTTCTCATCTATGATCATTTGCAAGAACCTTGGATACATGCAGAATCCTTCCTTGCCCTTGGCGTCTATATTCTCTACCATATACGTGAAGATCATCCGAGAGAAACTGAATGGATGGTTCAGTACAAGAGCTATGTAAGCATTCTAGATTTGATCAGACATCACATCAAAGCCTCCTTTCCTTGAGGCTATGCACTTGAGGAGCACATGTCCCCAGCGTACTTGATCCGAATAAAACAACCTGAACTGTCAGGGGATGCATCCTGGTTGGGCAGTCACCAACTTTGCCCAACTCCAAAATCCTCCTCAGATCATCGTCGTTGATCTCAATCTCCTAACCAAAAATAGAACTCCGAATGCTATAAGGCTCAGCGGACCTGTCTACTACAACGCTTTCCCGGAAAGCCTGCTGAATCGATCTATATGTTGTGCACGGTGTAGAGATGGCCTTGAAGATCCTCGATCTCCGTAAAAATGCAATAATCCCCGCGAACTCAGAAGCGTTCCGGGATTTGACGTCAAGATGAGAATAGAGGTTGTGCTTCGTGCTCATAGTCCATCTGCTAGCCATGTTTCTGTAACACAAGATACAAAAACCTTAGAATTTGTGTAAGTAAATAACATTTGAATTTTAATGAACTTGAATCATTTTGTTCAGTTGTGCGATAGAACAATGTGACTGAGTCTTAGTCATGCGATTGAGCTCGGTCGTATGATTGAGCCTGTGACTGAGCTTAGTTGTATGTTGTTCTATGCGGTTGAACTAGTCGTGCGACTGAACTCATACGCATGGTTCATTCGTGCAATTGAATCATTCGCCCAGCTCAATCGTGCAATTGAAGTTCATCAGCGTATACATTCACATAAGTCTCTGTTTGACACTTTAGAATCAGTTCTTTGTCTATACTTGATGTTAAGCGTTGTGGTTAGGCTCATTAGCCTCGCAAGCGCTCAAGATAACACCTAATATTCTTAATTAATGATTACTCCATTTTAGTGGTTTATTTTGAAAATTTTGTCTCGGTTCTTGTTTTGACAAATTTAGGTCATTAGGGCTTGATTAAACCAAACATTGAGGCTGATTTTCGTCTCACATTACCTGTAGATACAGAGAGTAATCGTTAGAGTCACAAACAAGATGCTAAAACATTGAAATGAGATTTGGGCAAGGTAACTTTGCTTTCGTGCGACTTAAGAGCGATTGAGGAGTGATGAAAATGCGCGACCGAATCCCCTCTATTTATACTGAGTTTACCTTTAGTCGTGCGACTTGACCTATTCGCACGCTTGATTCGTGCGACTGGGGCTCAGTCGTGCGACTGGCTCAGTCGGTCACATCCATTCGTGCGACTGGGGTTCCGTCGTGCGACTGACTCAGTCGGTCACCTCCATTCGTGCGATTGGTTCATTCTGGCTCTAATCGCATGGATTGACCCATGTTTATGGTGCAATCGTACATATGGTCCATACGTGTGGATCAATCGTGTGATTGGCTCATACTCATTATCCAATCGTACGACTGGTCCATTCTTATGATCCAGTCATGCGAATGGCTTAGACTTATGAGTTTGACCTCATGCACTTTCAACATTTAACCTGTTAACTATTTATAAGACGTTATGACTGATGATCATCTTAGACATGACCTTTTTTATCGAAAAATTGTTGATCACCTTAGATGTGATCCTTTTAACTTAAACCTTATGTGATCACCTCAGACATGATCCTTTAATTTTAAAACCCGATTGGTCACATCAGACGTGACCCTTTTTAGTGAGTGATTTCCAAATTGAATCTAGATGTATAGTCCAACTTTTACCTACCACAAAACTCAAAGTTAAATAAAACAACTAGAAATAAAAAAACAAGATATAATTTTGTATTTTTGATTGGAGATGGATTTAAACCTATTAGAGTACTTCTAACCGATTTTACTTCCTGGATAGCGTAGCTTCAATTCTATTTTATCATATCTCGTACGATTCATTATTGAATCATACAGGTATATCAGAATCATTTAGGACATTTTAATACACTATTTTGATGCTAGATTCTTGTTTTGACCGAGAGTCAATAGCAATTTAGGAAATCAAACTAGAGCTATAAGATGTACACAATGATTTTGACTGTCAAGAACTGCAGCTCACGATGATTGTCAGTATACTTGTCCTCTTAAATCCATACACTGATTTTTGACACACTTTGGTGATATGTTAAGGTTTAATTATTTCAACAAGCATTTGTGGATCCCACGCTTATATGGTAATCAACGTTCCTCAGGAGAATTTTTAGCGGTCTACGGGTATATTTCAAGAAGAAACTATTCTAAGAGCTTTCAAAGAGATGCCAAGCCTCAGGTCAGTGCCATCGCACAGAAGAGAGGCGCAAACAATGATGAATTCAAGAATATTTAGGTTATACTTATCCTCAGGTCAGTGTCACCACACAACAGAGAGGCACACAACCTATCTTCTTGTTACAACATTTATTATTCTTTTTGCACATAATGCACCAACAACATATGTTAATAGAATGATTGCATTTAGCATTTTTCCATGTGCTTTGCTCATTTTATGGTCGTCCACACACATTTGTGGCTTTTATTTTGCTCTTCACCCCTTATTGGAACTGTGTTGATTGTGTTAACCAGGGATATGGTAGGAACCCACAGCGAGTTAAACAAATTAGTTTGAATTCAAACTACCAATGAGGTCTATTCATCTATTGTGTTGAATCTACTGACACATCATATAATGAACTAGCAACCACTAGGTCTACTTTCTCTATGTTACCTCAGTAGCATACTAGTTTTACTATCATTTTTCCTTTTATTTTGCCTAGACTTCTCAAACTTATACTTTGAATTTTGCATCTTAATCATTTAAAATCTTTTAAAAAACCCAAAAAATTTGTTCTCTGTATACTATCATTTTTCATAAACGTTGAATCAGAATCATAGATTTGATTTCATTTCTTTTAGCTAAGTTGTCATCCTCCCTCATTTTTTAAAATAATTAAATAAAGCAACTAATTTAATACTGATCTAGCCTATTCTCCCCATAAAATTTTAAAACCAAAAATATTTTTGTGTTTTTGGATTTTTAATAAAAAAGAAAAAAAATAACATAAAAGAAAAATAAAATTATAATTAAAAATTGTCGAACTAGGTACTTTCATCCTCTAAAAGCACATCACTTTTTTTTCACGCTATTAACCTCTAATAAATATAAAAACCTTGGTTTATCAAATGCTTTTGTGTAGAGGTCGGCGCGTTGAAAATCCGTATTTATTTTAACCACATCGATTAATTGCTTTTCAAAACAGTCATGTATAAAGTGATACTAAATATTGATGTGTTTAGTTTTAGGGTGTTGTATTGGATTTATTTTATGGCTATAGTAGAAGAATTATAAACATAGATAGGAGTCTTAGAAAATTGCAAACCGTAGTCGCGCATTTGGTGTTGAATCTAGAAGATTTGTGAACAGCAACTTGCAGCAGCAACGTATTCAGCTTCACATGTTGACAGAGCAACGGAGGTCTGCTTCTTACACTGCCAGGTGACTAACCGTCTCCCAAAGAACTGACATCCAGCTGATGTTGACTTGTAATTCATTTTGCAACCGCCATAATCGAAGTCACTATACGCTGTAAGCTCAAAGTCATCGTCATGAGGATACCACAACCTGAGTGTTGGAGTACCCTTCAGATAACAAAAAATCATTTTAACGCCTATGAGATGGTTGACTTTTCGTTTCGCCTGATATCTGGAACAAAGACATGTCATGTACATGATATCAGGACAAGACGCTATGAGATACATAAGGGATCCGATCATTCCTCTATACATTGTAGCATCAACCAGATCACCATTTTCGTTGGGTGCCACATCGTGGTTCGTGGCAAGTGGAGTTCCAACAGCTGAAGCATTCTACATGTCAAACCGACTGAGGATGTCCCCTACGTATTTAGTCTGATGCAGGAAGATTCCTTTTGGTGTCTGATCTACCGGTAATCCTAGGAAGAACTTCATCTCCCCCATTGCATATTATTTCAAACTTTGCTTTAATGATAGATTCAATTTCTTTACATAACTCTTTGTTTTTGGAACCGAAGATTATGTCATCAACATAAATCTGTACGAGCAGTAAGTCGCCATCTTTTTCTTTGATTAATAGTGTATAGTCAATCACTCTTCTACGGAAATCGTGTTTCACGAGATGAGTCGAGAGTTTCTCATACCAGGCTCTAGGGGCTTGATGGAGCCCGTAGAGAGCCTTGTCTAGTTTGTAAACTCTATCTCGATGATAAGGATCCTCAAATCCTTCGTGTTGACTAACGTAGACTGTCTCACGGATTTCAACATGAAGGAATGCACTTTGGACATCTAGTTGATAAACTTTAATTTTCATGTAAGATGCATAGGCTAGGAAGATACGGATTGCTTCCATTCTAGCCACAGGTGTAAACACTTCATTGTAACCAATGCTTTCGACTTGTCTAAATCCTTGAACCACAAGTCAAGCCTTGTTTCTGATTATGACCCCGTGGTCATCTTTCTTGCACTTCAAGACCCATTTAGTGCCAATTACCTTAGCACCTTTTAGTCTATCCACCAGTGTCCAACCTCCTAACTTCTTGAATTGTAGGAGTTCTTCTTGCATGGCACTAACCCATGCCTCATCGTTTAAGGCTTCACTTACATATTTTGGCTTAAATTAAGAAACAAAACATCGATAAGCACCGTCGTGAAGATAGCCTTTTTCCATGACTGAGGCATAATCAGTTGAGTATAGCTGATTTCGTGTATGTACTCCCGATTGTACATCCCCTATGATGTTGTCAAGAGGATGATATACATTTAATCGAGATCCGGTAGGGGTGGGAATAACTACTTCCTGATCCAGATTTTGAATTCTCGGTTGAGTATATGTAGCCGTTGGAGTGTGAGGTCCCGAAGTGTCAAAGGCATCAACATCTAATGCTTGTATACTTTCAGTAGAAGGAACTTGTTCCTCCTGGTCCACCAGTAGTCTCCACTTCTTCATTGTCAGAGGAGGAGTCGCTTACATCAAGTGCTCCCCCTAAAGGACAAGAAGATTCGCCTTGTGGAACTGAAGTTGTTGAGTCTAGTGATGGTGTGTTTACGACATCGTACATCATTCTGGTCGATAACTCGTCATTAGGAAGGGAGAGAGGAATGTTGAAGGACTTAAAAAATCCATCATAGTCAAAGAAGAATGAGGGTCTTTTTCCAGGAGGGGGTGGTGTATCTCTGAACATCAACGTTGCACCACACTTCTACCAGAACCGTTCAGTTGTTTTAAACTCTCTTGTCCGGTATATTGTATCCTAGAAAAATCCCTTCTTCAGCCTTCTCACTGAACTTCCGTGACTGAGTTTTCTTCAGCAGCATACATGGTGCGCCAAATGGTTCTAGGTACTCCAGATTAGGTTTACGTCGTTGTAGAAACTCATAGCACGTTTTACCATGACGTTTGACCACCAAGACTCAATTGAGAGTGTAACATGCATTGGCAACTGCCTCATTCCAAAATTGGATAGGCAGTTTCGAGTCGGCTATCGTCGTTCTTGCTGTCTCTATCAAGCTCATATTCTTTCGTTCAACAACTCTGTTCATTTGTGGAGTGTAGGCAGATGTGAACTGGTGTACAATTCCTTTCTCTTTGCAGAACACCTCCATCCACTGGTTCTTGAACTCCGTGCCGTTGTCTGATCGAATCTGTCTCACTTTCAGCTTGTAGAGTGATTCCAATGTAGTTACCAGTTGTTTGAAAGATTCAAATGTCTCTGATTTGGA